>JAJPUD010006352.1:0-132258 GCA_023553655.1 Myrmecobius fasciatus
TTTTTTTTTAATAATCATTGAAGTTTGCCTGGGGAAGCCTGGCTTCTCAGAAAGGGAACTTAAAGAAAGGAAATTAAGGAAGGAAGTCCCTGTTCTTACACTCATTGACTCATTACATCTACCCTAGCTATGCTGGGTAAAGTTGTCAATTCCTCTAGAGTTTCCCCCTAAAATTGGGGGAAGAGGAAGTAAATGAGGTTTCTAATGTACAAAATGCATTGATTTAATTAGCTATTAGCAAAGAATAGGTAATTTATCCCTATACAGAAAGCCAAGATGATCATAAGAGGAATGAATTTTAAAGGATAATAGTAACAATAATAAAACTTATTAGTAGTAGTACAGTCTGATGAGAAGCTAATGTTCAAGGATTGTTAGGATATAAATAGTTTTTGCAAGGTTGCTAATTATCCATGTTAATGACTATGTAATAGTCATTCCATCATCTCATGAAACAACTGAGCTTGATCTTTCCAGTGGCCCTTCTCTAATGCTGATTCATCCTTTAGTGCCAACATATTCTTGTTGCTGCTTAGATACTCACTATTCATCTAACTGATGGAGTTCTAGGGAAGAGAATGATACTATCTCTAGACCTTTTGATGAATAAGAGGTTGATGCTAAAGGAAGGAAACACACATGAGAGGCAAAGGAAGCTCCAAGTTCCTTGAAGGAAGTGGTAGCCCCTAATGCCATGATAACAGACTAACTTTCTTTTTCTCTGATTGAAATTGTACCAGTTTGAAATCACCTCTTCTTTTACCAGGCCTGGTACTCCCACATCATCAACTCTTCTGACTCAGTGATCAATCAGAGTATATCCTCTGGGGAAAAGAGTTGAGGAGGATGAGTGAAAAGAACCTATTATATTATGATTTTATGACCTAGTGAGAGTGAAAAATAACTAATTGGTGGGCAACCCAAAAGGAATCCTTCTATCATATTAAATGGACTTCCTATGGCAAATTTATGAAAGGAAAAAGAATTGTATCAATATGTAATCACATTAAAGGAATCATGGGTCCATTGACAACTGGAGAATTAGGGTATAATGTCCAGAAGGAAGGAGGTAATCATTTCACTAAACTCTATCAGACTATCTGTGGAATGTTTTGTTTATTTTCAGGAGCTAGACATACTTAATCTAGAGAATATGATCTGGAGAGCAATTTGGAACTATGCTCAAAAAGTTATCAAACTGTGCATACCCTTTGATTCAGCAGCATTTCTATTGGGCTTATATTCCAAAGAAATCTTAAAAGAAAGGAAAGGGCCCCACATGTGCAAGAATGTTTGTGGCAGCCCTTTTTGTAGTGGCTAGAAACTGGAAACGGAATGGATGCCCATCAATTGGAGAATGGCTGAATACATTATGGTATATGAATGTTATAGAATATTATTGTTCTATAAGAAAGTACCAGCAGGACGATTTCAGAGAGGCCTGGAGAGACTTGCATGAACTGATGCTGAGTGAAATGAGCAGAACCAGGAGATCATTATACACGGCAACAACAATACTATATGATGATCAATTCTGATGGACATGGCTCTCTTCAACAACAAAATGTTTCAAACCAGTTCCAACTGTTCAGTGAAGAAAGCCATATACACCCAGAGAGAGGGATAGGAAGTGTGGACCACAACATAACATTCTCATGCTCTCGATTGATGTTTGCTTGCATTGTGTTTCCTTTCTCAGATTTTTTTTTCTTATAGATATGATTTTTCTTGCACAACAATGATAAGTGTGGAAACATGTATACATATATTCGATTTGTCAAGTATTTTAACATAACTTGTAGTGGATTTCCTGCCATCTAGGGGAGGGGTGGGGAGTTGGGGGGAAAATTTGTAACAGAAAGCTTTGTAAGGGTTAATGTTGAAGAATTACCCATACATATGTTTTGCAAATAAAAAATAAATAAATAAATTTTTTAAAAAAAGAAAAAAATAACTCCTAGTTTTTTAAAATTGGCAAATATATATATATACACCTAGGTCAACTTGATTTGAATTAAAGTCAGGGATTCTTAATTGAGGGGAGCTTTTAAAAATTTTTTTAATAAATGCATTTCAATGTAATTGGTTTCTTTTGTGTAATCCTATATATTTTGGTTTTATTTATTACACTGAAGAAAGTAAATAGGCTTCTCCAGATCTGGCACAAAACAGATTATATGATGAGGCCATTGCTTTGACTTTGGAGAAATCTCCCTATGGAATATGGGATGTAGTATGAATGAATGATTGGATTGATAGAATGTAAGCTCTTTATGGACAGGGACTGTTTCATCTTTTTTATAGTATCTGGCATTATCTCTAAAAGTTGTAGTCATCCAAAGAGAAGAGTAGAGACAAAGACTGGAGAGCAGTCTAGTGTCCCTGGGAAAGGAAAATATGCTTATTCTTTTCTTCCCAAAGCCCTCAAAACTCAAGAGATAACAGTGGCAAGGTAATAGGGTGTCCAGAAGTCGAAACTGAGGATGGTCCTAGGAAAGGAGAGAACTATATGGCTTAAGAGTTAACTTCTAGGAATAATAAGGGTTTTTATGTCCAAGTTTCTGAAGAGAAAAGGAGCAAATATGTGTAGCAAAAGACTGATTCACAAAGTGGAGGAACTAACCTGGATCTCTTCCCTCCATTGCTACTGAAAATTGTATGTATTATGTATTCTAACAATAAGAGCTAGTGGTGAAATTAGTTGCACTGCAAATTCTATGCCACTGAAGGTTTTTCAAGCAGGGGTTGTACACTACATCTCATTGTTATTGTAGAAAGTATTTTGAAAATCTTGAAAAAATTCAAGAAGATGATCAATGAGATTCTCATTCATTCAATCAAAAAGCTTGGTATCACTGTGAACAACTTGAGCACTGCACTTGGGGGTCAGAAAGACTTGAGGTCAAGATTTGCCTCAGAAACTTACTAGCTATTTCTGATCCTGAAAAAGTTATTTAATCTTTCTCAGCTTTATTCTCCTCATCTGTATAACAAATTATATTTGTCAAGTGCTTTCCAAACCTTTAAGATGTTGGCTATTTAATGTTTAATAAGTGTTAACAATGTGCCAAGAGTTCCAACTCAGAGATTTTATGATTTTAAACTCATGGGTCCTCTCCCTGATTAATAAGTACCCTCCCTGACTAATAAGTACCATTCTAGAGAAAGAGGGTCCTCTTGATCAGATCTAACCTAATCTTTGCTCAGATTCTATATGTTTTCTTCTATTTCTATGCATTAGCATAAGCTATCTGCCATACCTTTGTAACACTTTCTCTGGACTCCTTATTCCATAAATAAGATGATCTATTTCTGAGCTATGGGTATGCCTAGAATGCTCCTTTTCTTCATTTCTATCTATTTATTTCCTTAGATTCCTTTAAGTCCCAACTAAAATTCATTTTCTATAGGAAGATTTTCTTAGTCCCTTTTTTTTTCTTGTGCCTTCCTTCTATTATTTCCTATTTTTCCTGTGTGTAGCTTTGTTGTCTTCCCCATTAGATTGTGAGCTCCCTAAAGGCAAGTATATCTGTTATCTCTTCCTATATCCACAATGTCAGCTGCCTGACATTTTTTGTTGTTCAATCATTTTCAGTTCTGTCCAACTCTTCGTGATCCATTGGCAAAAATAATAGAATAGTTTGCTATTTCCTTTTCCAGCACATTTTACAGATGAGGAAACTGAGGTTAAAAAAGCTTAAGTGACTTGTCCAGGGTTACACAGCCATTAAGTGCCTGAGGCCAGATTTGAATTTAGGAAAATGAATCCAGACCTAGCACTCTGTCCACTGTGCCTGCCTGATACATAATAGATGGTTAATACATTTTTATTGACTGATTGGGCTCCTTTTCCAACTCCCATAAACTTTCCAATTGGGTTCCCAGAGGAAAGTTGTAGCTACCTCAAGTTCCAAGGGTGAATTGTATTCCTAATTAATAGTCTAGCCCAATAGTCTTAAGTAATTCTTAGCAAAGATATTTATTAGGGTGGTAAAAACAGTTGCTATAAAACATTTCCCATATGATAGGAGTGATGTCTGTTTTATGTGGGTGGGTTTGGTCCTTTAAGGAGAAAGAGATCATTTTAATTCCCTGATTCATGAAATATAAGAAGACAGACCAAGAGAAGTTGAAATCAGAAGCTTGTCTATTGTGCTACAGCTAGGCAATGTATCACAGATTTTTAAAATGTTGACTATTCTGGGGTTAAATACCATTATTTCAAATTTGTATCTATTTCAACTGATTCTTTTAATTCTTATTTGGTTTTAATCCCCAAGTGTTTATAGCATCGTGACCTCAAATTTGTTTGAGATAGCATATAACATTTGGCGCCAGAAACAAAGTTTGCTTTTTTCTTTTCTTCTCTTCTTTTCTTTCCCTTTCCTAATGGTCTCTTAGTAAAATTCATTTTTTAAAGGAGGAAAGGATATTGTGAAAGAAAGGGAGTCCAGGGTGATGAGTTGGCTAGAAAGAGATTTCCTCCCCCTTTAATGGCAAACACCTTGTTTAAAATATGTGGGGAAACTTTTTTGGATTAAAAGGAGTCTTCCTATTGATCCTCTGGGAGCACAATGTATATTTGATGACAGGAGAAACCCTGCCTAGTTTTTATTAATATCTATGGAAGAGTTGTATTAACAACAAAAGAAGAGTAAAAATAAATTATCCTTACATATTAGGCAATTAGAGGAAGAAGTCAATGAGCTTTTGGTTCTTAAAAATTATGCTTTGAAGGCAGGAAAAATACTAAAAGATTTGCTGATTACTCAAGTGGATGAATCTTTTTCTTAACTTTTAAATTAATTTTTTAATTAAAAAAATTTGCTTCTTACCCCTCTCCCCACATTGAGAAAGAAAGAAAAGAAAAGCTTCTGTTATAATCAAGGTATAGTCAAGCAAAGCAAATTCCTGCATTAGTCATGTCCAAAAACATTTCTCATTCTGCACACTGAATTCTTTACTTCTCCATCAAGAGGGGGGTAGTATATATCATCATAAGTCACCAATAGAATTCTGAAAAGTTATTCCATTGATCAAAGTCCCCCAGTTTTTCAAAATTGTTTGTCTTTGAAATATTGTTGCTTCTGCAAACAAAACAAAACAAAACAAAAACAAGTCTTCTCAGATTTCTCTGAAACTAACCCCTTCATAATTTTTTATCACAATAGTATTCCATCATATTTTATACTATAACTTATTCTGTCATTCCTCAGTTGGGTGGATACCCCCTCAGCTTTCAATTCTTTGCCACCACTATGTATGTTGCTATAAATGTTTTTGTGTATCCTAAGCTAGAGTAAACTAAGTATTATCCTTCTCTTGCCAGTGATCAGAGAAAGTGGCATTGATCCTAGGCTTTTCAAGTGTTGTACCCCTAGATGCCAATATTTGAGGGGTTGTGGATATGTGTAATTCTGGTCCAATGAGGACTAGAGATAGGTGAGGGAGGGATCAGATTCATAGCCATGAACTGCTCTCCACAAAAGCAGAAATTGCATTCTCCACATTCCAGATCAAATACCTATCCATACCAGAAGGGAACTGAGCTGTCTTTATATTTAGATAGCTACCCATATCTTACATGTGGAAGCTTATCCATGGGAATATTATCTCACTAATAATTCCCAGTTGCTACTCACACAAATAATATTCGTTTCTTTTTTATTTAAAAAAAATTAGATTTTTTTTTTGATGTACTGTAGTTCTCTTTTAGAGAGGTAGAAAATAAAGAGATTAGAAAACAGAAGTTAGACAAAAAGAATATCTCCATCAGGTAAATAACTAGAATAACAAAATCACCATTTGTAATAATTATGGATCCACATTTAAATGTGGACAATTCCTTTTCAAGCTATAGGAAACCATGATAAAACCAAGGAATGAAGTCACCCTGGGCCCCCAAGGACAAGCACATTGACCTTGTCATCAGTTATTTATGATCTATTCTTGTTGGTCTCTTAGAACTTTATGCAGAGATGATGGTAAGTATTGACAATGTGGATTACAATGCTTTCTTAGACTTTCCTTCTGGCTTTATTCCAAACTCTCTGAATATCTCCATCATGCGCCAGCAGTATTCTCACCTTGGAAGACCCGTCTGCCTCAATTACTCACTCTCTTAGTGATGAAACCTTCCTAGAACTCCAATTTGAGGAAATACCTAAGACAGTCATGTTCATTCCTTTATTTCTCTCCCAGCATACCTCACTGCATATTTCCTGACCTCCCTCTCTTTTTTATGTATTATCTTCTTCCATTAGAATGTAAGCCCCTTGAGGACAGTGACTGACTTTCTTTTACCTTGTATTTGTATTGTTAATACTAACCATTGTACTTGACATACAGTAAATGCTTAATACATGCTTTTTGACTTGGCTGACTTCATGTATTTCAAGTTACCATCATTTTCAAAATTTTTATGACAAATATTTCAGAAAATTATCTGTAAATCCTATTGAACTTGAGTCTTATAAGACTTGAACTTAGTGGACTGAATGACAATACTTTACTACATCACTATGATTTTGAGATTCCCTAAAGAAGCTATTAGTATTAGTATAATAGTAGCTACTATAGTTCAACTATGCCCAGAACTTCTGACATAATAATGTCAATACTGATTGGAACTAATTCTAGCCTTTTAATATTATAACTAGACCCTTTAAACAAGAAGATGAGCCTCAATACCCACATATTTTGATTATCCATGCAAACTGTGCAGAGGTTTATAAGGAGATAGAGAGTTCAAAAGTGCCAGTTAACATCACAGGGGCCCTAGCTGTTCAACCAAAATCTTGTGGATTCTGAGGTATTTGACTTTGAGGACTCTCCAATATTGAAGTATGGAAGGATTGATTGAAGCTCAGAAGATTGATGGGTGTATTCTCACTGCATGTGGACTGTGCTAAAGAAGCAACCCATAGAATTCAATTCAATGATTCCCAAGCATTTTAGGAAAAGATATGACTGTTCCATAATCCCCTAATTTGCTTATGATATCACCCTTTATGTCTAAATCATGTACTCATTTTGACCTTATCTTAGTATAAAGTGTGAGATGTTAATCTATATCTATTTTCTGTTTAATTGCTTTCTACCTTTCCCAACAATTTTTGTCACATAGTGACTTTATGTTCTCAAATCTTGGATCTTTGGATTTGTTAAGCACTAAATTACTATGGTCATTTACTGCTGTGTATTGTTTACCTAATCTATGCCACCGATTTACTACTCTATTTCTTAAAAAGTACCAGATTGTTTTGATGATTACCATTTTGTGATACAGTTTCAGGTCCAGTACTGCTAAGCTACATTTTTTCCTTTTTTTCATTAATTCCCTTGATATTCTTGCTCTTTTGTTCTTCCCAGGAAAGATCTGTGAAAATTACTCTATCTCTGAAAGAGAGAAGGATCTCATGAACTATCTCAAAGAAATACTGGCCAGTGACATCATCACACAATCCAGCAGCCCATGTGCATCACTGATAGTGATGATAACAAAGATGAATGGAAAAATATGAATATATGTAGACTACTAGTCTCAGAACAAAAGAATCAAAGTGGACCAGCCCATTATGCTAAATTTTCAATATGTCTTAGATTTTCTGCTGATCAGTGGTTCTCTGTCTTGGACTTGCATAATGGATATTATCATATTCTTATGTCTGTGTCTAAGTAAGGCAAAGACACTTCTTTTATCTAGATGGATTTAACCAGCAGACATTTGACTCACAGTGAATCTTATTACTCTGTCCATAAGCTTGCATTCTTGTCTTTGAAATGTACTATTTATCACTGAGAAGTTCAAAGATGACACACATAGAACAAAACTCTAAGAATGGATTTACAACAGTTCATTGACTTCAAATTTTTACCAATGCCTTGGTTGGAGGCTGTTTACCAGAGGTCGGGAGCAGCATCAGACAATTATGATTTCAGTCTAGACTACGGTCTAGAAACATCTACATGTAGATGCCTCATCTAGAACAGTATGAACAACTGTAGGAATACTAGAAGAATATGTGAGAGCTCTCTGTCACACCAAAGGAGTTGGATGACAACCAAGTAGAATTAAAGCCAAGAGCTTGAGACTTCCACTAAATAGCAAATGCAAAACTTGTTTCATTGAATTAAGCTTCCTTGCCTCAGTTATCTGACTGACTGATAATGAGAATAGATGGCAGTTGAACAACTGAGAGAAATGGTGCAGGCCAGAAAGCAAGGAAATGATCTTAAAATCCAAGTCAGCAAAAGGCACTTTACTTTGAAGACAATAGTCGAAGATGGATATAAGCCATGAAGTCTTGTTTCAGACTAACTGATCAATACCTGGAATCAAGGAGCAGAGTTGACTGCTCAAAGAACAACTCTCAGTAATCATGAATTCAATCTTTGGACATATGGACCAAGAGAGGACCTGACAACTGAAAGAAAAGAAAAAGAGATTTTATTGGCCCAATATGGCTGCAGATGTCACCAAGAGGTGTGAAATTTTTACCTAATGTGTACAAAGCAAAACATTACTAACACATACTGAATATTTAGACAATATAAGTACCAAAATGCTTTGGGAGCTTGTCTTTAGGTTTTCTGTCTCTGGAAAGAATGAATAATATAAATTATATCTTTGTGGTGATTGACCACTTTATGTGACATGTATAAGCAAACTCAACTAAAACCAGAAAGCATCCATTGTTTCCAAAATGTTGTAGGAAGAGTATTTTTTTAGTTTTTGTGGATTCTCTGATAGGATCCACTCTGGCTAAGATAGAATCTTTGAGAGCAAGCTGTTCAAGGAATTTTGTCCTTGGCTGGTATCAAAACATTTACCTCCTCCACAAAGACATCCATAACTTTAACATTCAACCCCACTTACTTGAACAGATCAAAACAAATTTTCTGTGTGAGGCCACCATACACCATTTCTATTACATGAATATAATTCTACCAGAAATGCTATTATGTCATACTTGCTCATATTTGGGTGAGAACCACACTTACCTGTTGACTTATGCTTTGGGAATTCAAATGAAGGAGATGATGTAACTCCTAACACTCAGCATATCTCTTCAGTGAAACAGAGGCTAAAAGACTTGTGACAAGAACAAGAGATAGTATAATGCTGAAATACTTTGCCAATATCTTCCACAAGGAAAAAGACTTGTTGAGAAACCTTGCATTCAGGGAACTAACAAATTGGCTGACAGATGGAAAGTTAATCTATACAAAATTGTTGAGAGACTGGATAAAAAAATCTGTTTACAAAGTAGTACTAGATATTAGACTATTCAGTGGAAACCATCTATTGGCCATAGTAGAGTTGATGACTTTTTTTCTAATGGGCAAGTGGACAGAAATGAAAAATGTTCACACTGATCAGTGCTGAAGAAAAAAGACCATCTACCAGTTGAACAATGATAATCTGACCCTGATGTGAGCACTGAACATGATGTTTCCATTTAAGGAGACTATGTATTAATCCAAGGCAAAAAAATTGAACTCAGACAATATATTTTTTTACAGGAAATCATTTTTTCCTTCTTTATTAAAGCTTTTTATTTGCAAAACATATGTACAAGTAATTCTTCAACATTGACCCTTACAAAACTTTCCATTACAAATTTTCCCCCCCTAGTCCCCACTCCTCCCCTAGATGGCAGGAAGTCTACCACATATTAATTATGTTAAAATACTTGACAAATTGAATATATGTATACATATTTCCACACTTATCTTGCTGTGCAAGAAAAATCGTATCTATAAGAAAAAAAAATCTGAGAAAGGAAACACAATGCAAGCAAACATCAATAGAGAGCATGAAAATGTTATGTTGTGGTCCACATTTCATATCCTTCTCTCTGGGTGTATGTGGCTTTCTTCACTGAACAGTTGGAACTGCTTTGAAACATTTTGTTGTGGAAGAGAGCCATGTCCATCAGAATTGATCATCATATAGTATTGTTGTTGCCGTGTATAATGATCTCCTGGTTCTGCTCATTTTACTCAACATCAGTTCATGCAAGTCTCTCCAGGCCTCTCTGAAATTATTCTGCTGGTCATTTCTTATAGAACAATAATATTCCATAACATTCATATACCATAATTTATTCAATTGATGGGTATCCATTCAGTTTCCAGTTTCTAGCCACTACAAAAAGGGCTGCCACAAACATTCTTGCACATGAGGGTCCCTTTCCTTCCTTTAAGATCTCTTTGGGATATAAGCCCAATAGAAACACTGCTGGGTCAAAGGGTATGCACAGTTTGATAACTTTTTGAGCATAGTTCCAAATTGCTCTCCAGAATGGTTGGATCCGTTCACAGTTTCACCAACAATGTATCAGTGTTCCAGTTTTCCCACATCCCCTTCAACATTCATCATTATCTTTTCCTGTCATTTTAGCCAATCTGACAGGTGTGTAGTGGTACCTCAGAGTTGTCAGACAATATTTTTTTTAAAAGTAACTTTTTTTACAATTGCATGTAAAAATAATTTTTAACATTTTAAAATTTTGAATTCAAATTTTCTCCCTCTCTCTCCTTCTTCATACCAAGATCATAATTAATTTGCTACAGGTTGTATATGTACAATCTTGCAAAACACATTTCTCCATTAGCCATATTGTGAAAGAAAGCACAGACATCTCCTCTCCACCCAAAAAACCTTCTAAAAAATGAAAAATAGCTTCAATCTACATTCAGATTTCATCAATTCTTTCTCTGGAGGTGCATAGAATTTTTTATCATGAGTCCTTTGAAATAGTCTAGGATCAATGTATTGCAAGAATAGCTAGGTCATTCATCATACAATATTGCTGTTATTATGTACAGTGTTTTCCTGGTTCTGCTTACTTCACTTTGTATCAGTTCATGTGAGTCTTTCCAGGTTTTTCTGAAGTCATCTTGCTCTTTTTTTCTTACAGCATATCATATGCCACAACTTGATGGGCATTCCCTTGATTTCCAATTTCTTTGCCACAACAAAAATTGCCGCTACTAATATTCTTTGTATAAATAAATCCTCTTCTGCCTCTTTTAAAATTTTTCTTTGGGATACAGACTAAGCAGTGGTATTATTACTGGGTCAAAAGGAAGAGACACAATTAGAACAAACTTACTGATAGTCCATCTGCCCTTGTCATCAGCCCAGGTGTATATGTGAAAGTCTTTAATAATCCTCATGATCATCCCACAGCATTTACTAGCTACTAGTACAAAAGCAGAGATCAATCAGTGACTTGAATTGAATTCCAGACTCACCAGACCAAATGTTGTACTTAGTTAGAATGTTACAAGTGAACCCAAAGAAACAATAACATCAGTATTTGAGTGACAATACTAGCAATTTTATATGTAATTGAGTTACTTGAATGTAATTACTTTTGTCTATTGCTGCACATGGAAATTATTGCATTTTTGAGCTTGCCTATATATTATTTTGTTAGTATTGCATAAATACATGTATTTATGTATATTTTGTGTATACACTAATGCTTCTACTCAAGATGTTTCTTTTTGTATCAGACTTATTGTTAATGTTACAGTAACAACTAATTAGCTTTGCTTTGTCAGTCATGCTTTTTCTTTGTCTTTTATGATTATTTTCTGTGTATAATGAAAAGACTATACTCTTAAGGTGTGTATTTTCTAAGTCCTGTTTATAGCTTAGGCATGTTGTCCCTGAAAACCTGGCCAAACAATGCTTTACATAATTGTATATATTGTTAATGTACATTTGTTTTTAATGATACTCTAGTTTGGTCTCTGGGAGCACTAGGAAAACTACTCTTAGTGTTTTAGAGCAATGACATTTGTTTATATTGTTTGGTTACAGGTTTCAAGTTCACTCTGGCTGATTTTTTGCAAGGGAGTGAAAAAATTTTGGCCCAGTAGAGACCTTGGGTATCTTCTAAATCAGGGATGGGGAATTATAGGCCATATAAAGCCCACGATATCATTTAGTCTGGCCTTGCCAAGGCAACCACAAGTGATGATGAGTTGAGAGTTAGGTACAACAACTCCCCACTAAAGTTTTTAAGCTAATAATTTTGGATGCCCCACAAATTATGTTTTAAATATTCAGTTGGCCCTTTGACTGAGGGAATTTAATAGTTAGTCCAACGTCCCCAAAAAAGTCATCAGTAAGAAGAATTCATAGTAGAATTTTTTTGTGCTAGAAATGAATTGAGGATAAAGTGATACCCATCAACTGGATGATAACTAAACAAATTGTGATAAGTGAATGTAAGGGGATATTGCTGTCCTATA
The DNA here is from genome assembly GCA_023553655.1 of Myrmecobius fasciatus. Taxonomy (NCBI): domain Eukaryota; kingdom Metazoa; phylum Chordata; class Mammalia; order Dasyuromorphia; family Myrmecobiidae; genus Myrmecobius; species Myrmecobius fasciatus. The sequence continues at coordinate 12,271 of JAJPUD010006352.1, forward strand.
AGAAATGATAAATATAATGAATACAAAGAAGCATGGAAAGAATTATATGACCTGATACAAAGGGAAGTAAACAGAAACAAGAAAGCAATATATACAATGACTACAATAATCTAAAGAGAAAGAAGTGACAAAATAATCAAAAGTGAAGATTATAAAACTAGAAAAAAGAATGATTTCCAAAAAAAGAACTATGAGAAGATATCCTCATCTCACTCCTGTGCAGAGTTGAGAAGTCCATGGATGTGGAACATTGCATATATTTTCAGACTTTTTTCAATGTATTGATTAGTTTTGTTAATTTTTTTCTTTAAAAAACATTATTTATTATATAGTTGTCTGATAGGAGAGACACACTAGAACTTCTGATAAGGTAAAAAAAAACAAATTTTTGAAAAAAAAATACATCTAGAAAGATAGGTTAGAGCTAATTGTGAAAGGTCTTGAATGCTAAGCAATTAAGGAACTTATAATTTATATCTTAAAGACAGGATTTCTCCCCAAGACCAAACCCAGTCTGTGTAAATGCTGTGTTTTGGGGTCATAAGTTCCATTAAGAAAGACATTGACAAAATAGGATAAATCCAAAGGATGAAAAGGATCAATCAATTAATCAGAAAACATTTATTATGCACCTAGTATGTGCCAGGCACTGTGTTAGTTGTTGGGCATACAAAAATAAATAAATAAATAAATAAAAGACAGAAGACAGTAGGAGCTTTCTATCTAATGGGAGAGATGACATGAAAACAAATAAACACAAAGCAAGCTATCTACAGGTTAAGTAGGAAATAATTAATAGAAGAAGACACTAGAATTAATAGGGGATGGAGAAGGCTTACTAAGCCAGGGAGGTCGATACTCCAAAAGGAAGAGAAAGATGTTAATGGATATGGGGGGGTACAGCCAGCGAGAATGCTCAGAGGTAAGATAGCATGTCTTATTGGTGGAACAGCTAGGAAATGAGTATCACTCATTTCAGAAGAGTACATGTTGAGAAGTAAGATGTAAGAAGATTGGAAAGGCAGGAGAGGTCTAGATTGTGAAGGATAAACGAATAATTTTAGGATAATGAAAGGACTAGAGACTATGCTGTGGAAGAACCATGTGATCATTTCTACTATCACATCATCTATCAGGATTCAGGAGGGGACTGCTTGCTTAAAATCTAATCATTTCCAGAGTAGGGAAGAACCTCAGAATCCATTCTTACAACCATTCTAATTCAGAAAGTCCTCAATATTCGTGATAAGTATCTGACCTCTGTTTCACAATGCAGATTGATCTATTATTGGATAGTTCTTATTGTTGGAGGGTTTTTCCTATATCGTATTAAAATCTTACTCTCTGTGATTTTCACGTTAAGTCAAAGTTCTGTTGTTTAGCTGCCTGCTCCTTTCTCCCACTCTACTCCTCAATAGAAAGAGAGCAGGGGATGTTTTACTTTATATATATATATATATATATATATATATATATATATATATATGTGTGTGTGTGTGTATATGTATATATATATATACACACATATATATATATACCTTACTCCCAGAATATATTCCTTCCACATAGTAGATTCTTAATAAGTGTATGTTGAATTTAATTGAATTGTATTTCATGTGCCTAGCATTTATTCTTACTCAAAACAGATGAGTAGTCACAGGGTGATTCCAAGGCTGACCTAATGGTTCAATGATTTCCTATGGGAGGATAGGATGAACAAAATAGGGTGGGGATAATTCCTTCCTGAACCCTACATGTCTCTGAATCGGTGTGACTCTTTACCTTACAAAGCCTTTCTCTAGATAGATCTTATTTGTAAAATAAACATAGGAACTCTGGTTCTGGCTCCAGAGGACCTGGTTTCGAATCCCACCTATCATCTCTATGACAATTGAGTAAATCACTAAATCTCATTGGGTTTTAGTTTCTTCAACTGCAAAGAGGAACCTTCTTAAGGAAGTATTTTGATCCAATGGATCTGCAGTTAAAAGGATTTGGTTTTTCAACCTTTAATATATGATTTAATTTATTCACTAATTATTATTATATTATATTAATATATGTAATATCTAAATATATAATATATATAAATTAAAATTGTTGTATTAATTTAATATATGATCTAAGCAAATCAATCTTCAGGCCTCAGTTGCCATATCTGTAAAATGAGGGATTATATCACTTTTTATCTCTAGATCTATGATTCTCTGTGAACATACACATACATATATATGTATGTTTATGAATATTGAGTAGTAAGTTTCCCAGTACAAGAAGTCTTCAAATAGAGACTAGATGACCATTTGGAAAAATTATAGGAGAGAATCCCTGATTGAATTTAATGAGATGGCCTCTGGATGACTCTCTCTTCTTCTCTTCCTCCCCTTTCTTCTCACTTTTCCCTTTCCTCTCTTCTCCCCTTTCCCCTCCTCTTCATCATCTTTATCTTTTTCTCCTCCTCCTCCTCCTTTTTCCCTCTCTTTCTTTCTCTGTCTTTCCTTCTCTTCATACATTTTATATACAGCAAAGCTTTTGCCAAGATATGTTTTATTTGTTCAATAAAGTAATATATTATATATGCATATGTGTTTACACACATATGTATATTGTATGGTAGTATGCTCCCCAGCACTGAACTATACTGCATAGACATAGGATTACACATCCAGTTCTATTCCTGAACTATCTTCTGCTCAGAATTTTAAAGGCAGTGATATTTATTGTTTGGTCCTTGGTGATCTTATGTGACCTCATTAAGAATTTTTTTCCAAAGTGTTTTCCAAGAAGAAAAAAATTGGGAAATGTGTCTTTGACTAACATTGGGAGGAGGGTCATTTGGGCATTCCCCTTTAGGTTTGATTCAAATGCCTTAAGAATGAGCTGAAAACCCAGTATCTAATGATATGACAACTGAAAAGCCAGATTGCACATGAGCTAACTGGAAGTCTGAAAGGGATGCCAACAATGAAATAATGGTCCGCTAAACAGCAACTGCAGGGAGTCTTCTCTCTTGCTTTATTACTCTTGTCTGTCCCCTGTTCCTAGAATATATTTTCCTCCTCACCTCTGCTTCTTAGAATTCCTAATTTATTTTATGGCTGAACTCAATTGCTGCTTCCTATTTTAGGTCTTTCATAAAGGTGCCAGCTGTTGCATTTCCCACAAATGTCCTTGTTTTTACTTTTTTATATATATATATTTTTTATTTTTAATATATGTTTGTATGTGAGAAAGAAGAAGTATGGCACAGTGGATAGAGATCTGGCCTAAGAGTTAGGAAGACTTAGATTCACATGCTAAACCTAATACTTCCTGACTGGATGGCACTGGGCAAGTCATTTAACTTGTTAGTGATCTAGGTAATTCTCTTAGACAGTGAATTGCAGGGAAAGTTTTGCTTTGTATTGACAGGAAGAGTTTTTTCACCAGCAGTTCCCTATCTCAGTGAAATCACAGTACCATCCCTATATTTTTATTGTTATTCAGTTATTTCTGACTCTTTGTGACCCCATATGGGATTTGCTTGGCAAAGATACTGGGGTAATTTGCCATTTCCTTCTCTAACTCATTTTATAAATGAGGAAGGGAGGCAAGCAAGGTCAAGTGACTTGCTCAGGGTCACACAGCTGGGAAGTGTCTTAGGCAAGATATGAATTGAAGGGATGAGTGTTCCTGATTCCAGGCCTAGTACACTATCTACTGCTCCCCCTAACTGCTCTATCCCTATATTTTGTTTATATTTAAATGTATAAGTAGTAGCTAGATGGTGCAGTGGGTAGAACACCAGCCCTGAAGTCTGGAGAATCTGAGTTCAAATGTGGCCTCAGATACTTAACACTTACTACCTGTGTAACTCTGGGCTAGCCACTTAACCCCACTGCCTCACACAAACACACACAAAATCAGCAAATATATTTAAGTATATTATCCCCAAAGACTACTTGGCTTACTTGAGGTCACACAGCTAATCAATATCCAAAGCAATATTTGAACCCAGACTTTTTGACTTCAAATATAGTGTTCTACCCAGTCTCTTTATTCCCTTTTTAAAAAATTAAAAAATTAATTAATTAATTAATTTTAACACACATTATTTTATGAATCATGTTGGGAAAGAAGAATTGGAGCAAAAGGGAAAAAACATTGGAGAGATTTAAAAAAAAACAGAAAAAAGAAGTGAACATAGCATGTGTTGATTTACATTTGGTCTCCTTAGTTCTTTTTATGAATGCAGCTGGCATTTTTTATCCAAAGTCTATTGGGATTGCTTTGGATCACTGACACTGAAAAAACCAAGTCTTTCATACCTTATCATCACACATTCTTGTTGTTATTGTGGACAATGTATTCCTGGTCTTTCTTGTTTCACTCAGCATTAGTTCATGTAAATCTTTCCAGGCCTTTCTAAAATCAGCTTGCTCATCATTTTTTATAGAATAATAGTATTCCATTACCTTCATATACAACTTGTTCAACCATTCCCCAAATGATGGACATCTACTCATTTTACAGTTTTTTGCTACCACAAAAAGAGCTGCTACAAACATTTTTGCACATGTGGGTCCTTTCCCCTCCTTTGTGATTTTTTTGGATTAAAAGGTATGGATAGTTTGATAGCCCTTTGGGCATAGTTCCAAATTGCTCTCCAGAGTGGTTGGATCAGTTCACAATTCCACCAACAATGTATTAGTGCCCCATTTTTCCCATATCCCTTCCAACACTTATCATTTTCTTTCCCTGTCATACTATTTCTTATTGCAGACTGGGTCCCCACGAGTCTGGTAGTATATAGAGTTTCAAAAATGAACTGTGTCAGGACAGAGGAGGAAGGAGAGTGTCACATTGGCCCAGGTAGGGCCAATTGCCTGGCTGTCTTCCTGCCTACATGACTGCCTAAAGAACAGTTTATAGAGCTGACTATCCAGCTAAAGCCTGTACTAGGTAAAAGAAAGAGCTAGCAGAGGGATAGGCAGGTTTCAAGCAGGATGAACATCTCTTCAGTTCTAGTAATTTTTTTTTACCCTCCAATGGATTGTTTTCTATTCCTTCCTCTGGCATGGGTGCATGCACTCCACTTGGAGACCATTATCCTAAATGAATGAAGTCTCCTTTCACGTAGAAAAATAAAATATCAATGTACCAAGCAATCAGGAAGCATTTATTAATGCTGTGGTGTTACAAAGGCAAAAATGAAACAGTCCCTGTCTTCAATTTCAACAAAAACCTTTGCATAATCAGCGAATAAGATTGAAAAATAAATGTCATAATTTAGTAAATGCATTCAAAGATGAGTTACTTCCATTTGTATCTCTATCTCATTATGAGGTAGCTTTTTCAAATCAGATGGTCATTAAAACCAAGTGCTGAATTAAACTGAATTTAGAACCAGACTTTTGGGTCATCATATTAAGAATGTTAAACCAAGATCTTTTAAAATAATGAATGAATGAAAAAGCGTTTATCAAAGTACCTACAATGTGCTCCATAAGTGCTAGGAATACAAACAGAAAAACAAGATAATCCCTGCTCTCAAGAAACTAGCATTCTATTAGAAGATAAAACATAGGAGAATTCAGTGGCAATATATTAATTTAGTGGCACATCATATGGAAAAAGCCCTGTTCTCTTAGTATGCAGTAGCAAAGCAGCTAGTAATTCATCTTCTTTAATGCCATTTTCATTAATAAAACTATATCAGCTTTTGATGTGGAACCATTTGACAGTGCCAGGAACTTTGGTGGTGAGAACTTTCTTTTCCAAGTTTTTAGTAGCTGTGGTTGCTGAGGAAGCCAGGCCTGCTGCACCTGCAGAGGAAGTTGCCAGGTTGCATCTCCATAAGGGTTGTTTTCCTGGATTATAGTTGCAGAAGCCAGGTTGGAAGCAGGGTCACAGTCCTAGAGCTGCTGTTATTCCTGGGTTCTTGGGCTTATCTACCCCATCAGTAGCAGTTGATCGGCAGTTATAAGCATTTACTGATGTTTATTAGTAGCAATATTGGAGGTGGCAGAAATGGTGGGCATATTCAAACATCGCTTTTAATGATAAGAGAAAAAAAGGGTTTATATTAATAAATAAAATTTAAAATATTTTAAAATATTGTTAATTTCATCTTTATGAAAACCTTTAAATTTTTTATTTTTGTTTTTATAATATATACAATTTATTAATTAAATTTTGGCTTATATAATATGGAATATATATTGTAATATTATGTATATGTATTGTATATATACACATTTATACACATATTACATGTGTGTGATATACAATATACCTACATGTAATATATAATATCTAATGTTACATATATAATCTATTAATATAGCATATACAATCTAATGACATCATATCAAATGCAAATGATATATAAATAAATATACATATATATATCATGAATGAATTGGCCTGGGGGTGGGGAGACTATAGATTTTTCTCTGTTTGGTTTCTGTCTAAGCAACCACATGGACTTGACATAGGTTCTGTTTCTAGTCATGAATGACTGAAGGGCTTACTCTATGTGATGATGAAAAGTCTCCTAATTGGTTGATGAAATCAATGAACTAATGTTGATGTTGATGGTTTAGAACCTTGAAAGGAATACCTATGTATGCTCCAGTGATTCCCATAGTACAATTCAGCCAAGCTAGAAATATATTATGGACCATGGTCAATTTTTTTAAACTGATGAACATTATTAACAGATGATGAACTGATGAATTATTTTGGACAGTCATTGTGCCATAGATGAAAGATCTCTTTGACAGCATCACTTTCAATTAGGTAAGATAGTGATTAAAAAAAAAAAAAGATCTAGTGATCCTCAACAGCCAAGAGCCATGAAAACTAAGAAGAAAAGAGAAGATAAAACTAGATAATTTGCTCCAAATAAAAGTTGGAAAAGAGTAGGCTCATTAGAGACTTATCCCGAATACTGTCAGTATAGTTAAAATTTTAGGCAATTAGCCAGTTATTTTGACTACTTGATACTTGATAACTAAAGTTAACAGTATATTTGGAAACCTGGGATGTTGAGTTTGTTTCACTTCATATATCCACCCATATATATATATATAACTCCTCTGGCACTCCAGGAAAGTTGGGTGGTTTCCTAAAACGCAGCCCTGTAATTTTGCTCATTGTATATGCAGAGGGAGACAACTCCAGATCAACAGAGCAACTGAGGAGAGAAGAGGAGGTGGAGATTGAGAGAGAATGGCAAGAAGGAAGGCACAAAAGTTTTGAATGGTAGACAGAAAATTTTCTGGGAGCTGCAGACATGTGGTTAAGTTGGCCCTTGACGCCTATCACCTGTAACCCAAGAAATTGCTTGCAAAGAGTATACTTTCCAGTTGAGATAGTTTTTTCTTTGGATAAGCTGAGATTTTATTGAGTCTATTTACTTTTGTGTATTCTATTAGCTACACTAATCTGCCTGCCCTTCTTAATTTCTGTTTCACTGTTTGCACTTTAAAAATATGACTGCTTGCTACCCAACATTATCTTGTGTATATATCTTGAATTTGTTGGGAGAGCATGTCTCAGGCAATGACTTCAGATTTCTTAAGAACAAGTTTATGGAGGACCTTGTTTTGCAGACTTTATTTGAAGAGGGTCAGTGACAGGGAAACAGCAACATACTTTCTGTCTGGAAAGTGAGAGCCCGTAATTGAGAAGAGAAATAGAGATGAAAGAAAAAGAGAAGTGAAAAGAAGATCTCGCATAATTGTATTACTATATTAAGTTCCCAAGTGTCGTAAAGTATCTAACTCCCCTGAGGAGTGGAAGAGGAAGGGGAAGATTCCATTAATTACACTAGATTCTGAACAAGCACAAACCCCTACTTCTTCCACCTCAGAACCTCTGTTCCTCTTCCCAGAAGTTGAGCATGGGAAGAGAAGAAGGGAGTGCTTGGAGGGCATGGGGTTATGCTCTGCCCAGACCACAGGATGGGGGCTGCCTGAGTGACACTGGCAGCTGCCTGATCAGAGACAGGAAATCAGCGGCAGAATGACTGAGCAGTTGTGACTGTGACAGCCTCCGGGCATCCAGGCAGAAAGAGTGGAAGTGATCTCTTCTAGGAGTTGACCAAAGAGGCCCAAGGTGACAGTCCCAGCCCACCTCACATTCAACCACAAAACCTCAATTTGGAAACCATTAATTTACCAGAATACAGGAACAAAGAATGTGGAACTGGAAGAGATCTTGGAGCCATTTGGTCTAGTCCTTTCATTTTACAGGAGGGTCAGGGAGGTTGAGTGCAGAGCTGGGATCCCAATCCAGGTCCTCTGCTTATAAATCCCATATTCTTTTTATTATTATATAACACTATTTCCCCCTGAAGTTGAAGCTGTGTACTTATTTAGATTTGCTTCAGACTGAGTGGATGCCCATCAATTGGAGAGTGGCTGAATAAATTATGGTATATGAATGTTATGGAATATTATTGTTCTGTAAGAAACGACCAACAGGGGGATTTCAGAGAGGCCTGGAGAGACTTGCATGGACTGATGCTGAGCGAAATGAGCAGAACCAGGAGATCATTACACACAGCAACAATACTATATGATGATCAATTCTGATGGACATGGCTCTCTTCAACAATGAAATGTTTCAAACCAGTTCCAATTGTTCAGTGAAGAGAGCCATATACACCCAGAGAGAGGGATGTGAAATGTGGACCACAACATAACATTTTCATCCTCTCGATTGATGTTTGCTTGCATTATATTTCCCTTCTCAGATTTTTTTTCTTGTAAATCTGACTTTTTTTGCACAGCAAGATAACTGTAAAAATATGCATATACATATTCAATTTGTCAAGTATTTTAACATAATTAACATGTAGTAGACTTCCTGCCATCTAGGGGAGGGATGGGGACTAGGGGGGGGATTTGTAATGGAAAGCTTTGCAAGGGTCAGTGTTGAAAAATCACCCATACATATTTTTGCATATAAAAAGCTTTAATAAAATTTAAAAAATTAGATTTGCTTCAGGAAAGCCATAAAGAACTGAGTTGGGCCCATAAGGAATTTCCCATTAGCAGCAGCGGACACTCTTCTGTATGGTCAACTTGGAGAAGTCATGATGTCTTGGGTTTGGGGAGCAAAGAAAGGAGTTTGGGCTATTGATAATATGGAACAGAAGGGACAACCTACAGAATCCAATGCAAACTTATAAGACCATTAGGGTGAGGGGGACAGGGGGAAGTGCCTAGTACTCAGCCTTGTAGGGGCCCGTTTCTCCCCACATCAGGGCTCCTCTCTGGCTGGCCTACCCAACCACAGGACAATCAGTCTTTCCCAGAAGCGACCAATCATGGGTACAATCTGCTGGGAAGTTACAGTAAGTGAGGCCTGACTGTTCCTTATATGGGACTCCTGCGTTGTTCCCAGGCCTCTGAGTTCAGGGATGATCAGAAAGCGGAATTGACAGTACCTTCCCCTTCCATTTCCCTAGGCTAGTATCAAAGAGTGAAATGAGTATGAAAATACGGAGCAGAGAGGGGATGTGGGAGGAGGGGATAAGGGAGCAAGGGAAGGAAAACTAATTTAACCATCTCCTTCCTTTGAAGAGCTTGGCCTTCCCAAGCATTTTCGGGGACCAACTCTTTTCCACCAGTCCTGCCAACCATGCAGTCCAAGCCACAAAGAGCAGCTGAAAGCCACAACTAACATTTTAGAAGGGAATAACTGACTCACAACCAGGCTGGGTCCTCTTTTAATGTTCTTGGCTTTGAGCCTAGGATTCCTGCAGGTTCTGACAACAAGTTGGACCATCCTATTCCATAAAACCTAGCTTTGGGGTAATATACAGCTGGATCCCAAAAGAAGGAAGGCCTCTGTGTGTGTGTTGGGGGGATGCCCCAAATATCAAGGCCCCCAAGACATCAGGACTTTGGGTAAGATAGAGGTATAAATTAGCCTTTGCTTGCAGTGAGAGTCTCCAGAGACACAATAAGATGATGAGAAAAGAGAAGGAAGGAGAAAGCTTAGAAATGAGAGGTAAGATTGGTTTTGGGTGTTTGTTTCTGGCAGGACTGGATTGCTTAACCCACACCTAGAAGAACCCAAGCTCTATCCTAGCCACCAACTAGTAACCCAGATCCCACATCGGGGGTCCCTGTGGCAAAGTCCACAGTTGTTCCGTATGCTCTTACATATGGACTGAGAGGACTAAACTTTGGGGTTCGAGGGCCAGGAAAAATAGGCCTCCAGACCCATAATCCCAGGACCACCCAGATTCCACTATAAGAAGAGGAAACAACAGAGCAGCTGAATTTCAACACCGGCGTGGGTGTTCTTTGGCCGGAAATAAGTTGCAGATCTCTCAAGAGTTACCAGAGGGACCCAAATCATGTCCCCTGCCCCCACTCCAGGGAGCAGAGCACTTCCAAGCCACATCCTGAAGAATTTTTTTTTTTCCTCAGGGAAAAGTTTAGCAGTTGGCTCCTGGGAAGAGACTGGTTCCGAGACCAAAAAAATTCTGCCCTGACTGGTGACCTGCCTGTTCCCCAGCTCCATCATTCATCATGGGAATTCTCTGGGCTGATTGCTAACAAAAGGTAGCCTCCCCCCAACATACACACCCCACCTCCTTCCTGCAGCTGCCTCAGCCCCTCCCTGGATCTCAGAGGATAACTTCATTTCAGGGAAGTATGCCCAGGGAGCCAGAGTTATGGAACAGATGTCGAAGGGGAAGCAACCAAGATTACCTTACACTCACCCTCTCCTGTGGAGAGCTATGTATATTTGGGTCTGTGAGTCCAGCTCATAAAAGGGAAAAAAAAAAAAAAAAAGCCTGTGTGTATTGCCATGGCAATGCTTCTTTTTTGTTGCTTTATCTCCAGGAGACCTTACAGTCAATTCCTGAAGGAGAAGGGGGAAGGCGGGAGAGAGAGAGTAAGCAGTTGCAAATTCCTCAACTGTTCCATCAGCTCAGCTGGGTTCCCCAGACGAGTTTCCAAAAGACCGTGAAGTAATCTAGTCCATCTCTACAGCCCCCGCCCCAAGTCTCTTCTCTCATTCAGCCCCTCTCAGTTGTCCTTGGTCCTATTAGTGGCTAGAGAGACTGATCTAACCCCCAACCCTCCTTCTGGTCATCATTGTACTTCGGTAATCACTGAGTCCAAACCTTTAATTTTCCAAATGAGGAAATGGAGAATTTAAGTGATCTTTCAAAGACACTGGGAGTTAATAAGTACCAGAGCTAGGATTTGAACTCAGGTCCCGTTGCCTTCAAATTAGAAATCTCTCCATTACAGCACGCTGTCTCTTTGTAGGAACCCTATTTTTGGTGCCAGTGCTGACAGATGGGGCATCCCTAACAAGAAAGGAATCTATTTTAGGCAGCACCAGCAGGAGCTGCGCCATGGGCTGCCCGCAAGGACTTCCCAGCAGGGTGTGTGTCCTGAGGACAGAGAGGATTCCAGAGCAGGGCTCACCTCTCCAAATTCCCAGCAGCAGAAGAGCTGCAGGGCAGATTCTGCTGGTCTGAGCTCTGCTCCTCTTCTTGGTCAACATTCTGATAAAGGGACACATGTCACCCCTCCCTCTTGTCCTCAAAAAGTGCAAACCAGGCAGATTCCTGGTTCCATGTACAAATGTTATCAACTCCCCTTTCCTCTCACCTCACCCCATCTCACTGCCTCCTGGGGAAATTACTTGTTCCAGTTCCAGTTCACAGGAACTTTTGCTCCCTCCCATAATTCACTAAAATAGCTGACATAAGTGTAAGGGTATGCCTTTGGCTGGTTGTATCTGCATATGAAAAGATGAAGAATGCAGCTAAACAGGTAGAAATCTTCATCTTCAGCTTAGTTTTGTCTTTCTAGCTGCCTCTTCTTCCCCCTCCCCACATACACACTCTGTTGCAAGGGAAAATTAAAGAAATTTAGGGTTGAGAAATTGAGGATCCCTAAACTTGGGCAAGTAACTATTACTTGGTTTATAGGTTAGCTTTCTGATATGACTGTTGACAAAAAAAAAAAAAAGATTTCCTATATGCCACAAAATATAAGTAGTTTCACTCTTTTTGTGGTAATAAAGAATTGGAAAACAAATATATGATTGTTGATTAGAGAATGGCTAAGCAAATTGTGATACAGGAATCTTTTTTTTTTATTTGCAAAACATATGTATGGGTAATTCTTCAACATTGACCCTTACAAAGTTTTCCATTACAAATTTTCCCCTCAGTCCCCTCCCCTCCCCTAGATGGCAGGAAGTCCATTACATGTTAATTTTGTTAAAATACTTGACAAATCAAATATATGTATACATATTTCCACACTTATCATTGTTGTGCAAGAAAAATTGTATCTACAAGAAAAAAAATCTGAGAAAGGAAACACAATGCAAGCAAACATTAATAGAGAGCATGAAAATGTTATGTTGTGGTCCACATTTCACATCTCTCTCTCTGGGTGTACATGGCTTTCTTCAGTGAACAATTGGAAGTGGTGTGAAACATTTTATTGTTGCAGAGAGCCATGTCCATCAGAATTGATCATCATATAGTCTTCTTGTTGCCGTGTATAATGATCTCCTGGTTCTGCTGATTTCACTCAGCATCAGTCCATGCAAGTCTCTCCAGGCCTCTCTGAAATCATCCTGCTGGTCATTTCTTATAGAACAATAATATTCCATAACATTCATATACCATAATTTGTTCAGCCATTCTCCAATTGATGGGCATCCCTTCAGTTTCCAGTTTCTAGCTACTACAAAAAGGGCTGCTGCAAACATTTTTGTACATGTGGGTTCCTTTCCCTTCTTTAAGATCTCTTTGGGATATAGGCCCAATAGAAACAGTGCTGGGTCAAAGGGTATGCACAGTTTGATAACTTTTTGAGCATAGTTCCAAATTGCTCTCCAAAATGGCTGGATCCATTCACAGTTCCACTAACAATGGTGATATAGGAATATTATGGAACATTACTGTGTTATACAAAGCAATGAGCTCATGAGAAACTTGTTGATTTATATGAATGAATGCAAAGTCAAATGAGTAGAGCCAGAAAAGTGATATACACAAAGACTACAATAATGCAAATGGAAAGAACAACCACAAAACAATCAAAGCCCAATGTTGCAAAATTATAAAAAACCTTGGCCTCAAAGGAGAACTGTGAAATGTATGGCTCTGCCCCATTCCTTTGCAAAAAGTGTCATCTGGAAATGTGGAATATTAAATATAAAATCATGTTTTATTTTTATGTACTGGATTTTTAAAAATTCATTTTTATTTATTTTATTATACATTTAACATGCATTTTTTTCCTTTTTAAAAAAAATTCTTTCTCATAAGAGATGGCTCTCTGAGTGAGAGGGAAAGCCTGTGTATATTGCCATGTAAAATAATGTAAAAACCCAAAATATCAAGACAATGTATATATAAATATGCATATATGCATATATACATACACATACTTATGTATTTGTGTAGATATTTAAATGAATGTAGCCCCCTGAGGCAAAGGACTGTCATTTTGTATTTGTATACTGAGTATCTCATAAACTGAGCAATTAAGTGGTTTAGTGGATGGAGCCCCTAACTTGCAGTCAAGGAAATCTAGATTCAAAGCTAGCTTCAGATAATTATTAGCATTATGATCCTGAACAAGTCATTTAACCTCTCTTTGGGAATAATAATAGCACCTGCCTCCTAGGGTTGTTGTAAGAATCAAATGAGCTAATAGTTATAAAGCATTTAACACAGTGCCTGGCAATGTATGCATGTGTGTGTGTGTGTATATATATATATATATATACACATATATATATATATGTATATATGTATATTAGTTATTGTTATGGTCCATAGTAAGTACAAAAATTATCACTTGTTCATTTGATCTTCACAAAAATACTGACAGGATTTTTCACTTCATTTTATGGACAAGAACACAGAAGCTCGTTCTGTGAGGATAAGGGATAGGTTCAAGACCACATCTCTAAGTGGCAGAAATAGGACTAAATTAGCCCAGATCTTACGGACTTTCTATTTCACTGCCTGGACTCTTTTACCAACTGCTTTATAAACTGCTAAGTGTATATGATCCCAAATCTGACCTTTTCATAGTCTCAAATTATGTTCCTGTTGCCCTTCCTGGCTTCTTCATGCCTGCCCTGAGGAGCCTCCCAACTGTGACTCCCAATCTGGTGGAAAATGTGCTGAGTGAAGAAGATTCTGCAGACTTGTTCCCGGTTGGGCCTTGTAACGCTGACCTTGTAAGTCATTCAAAAACTCTGAGTCCACATTTTATTGTTGGTAATCCAATTCAGAGAACCATAGAATAAGAAGAGATTGTAGGGATCACCTAGTCTAATGTCTTGATTGAACAGACAACTGAGCCCCAGAGAAAGAAAATTTGTAACATGGAAAATCATACAAAGAATGGAAGGATGGTATCTCTTTGGCAAAGCAAATAAAAATGTTGATTTCATTGTGTATCTAAAGAAATAAGAAAGATCATTTCATTGACCACTTGGGGTGTAATGTTCAGGAGAAACTGAGGCAGTATTAGAGATTATTAATATTTTATTGATAGTAATAGAGAGATAAGACTAGTTGACTGAATAGGACTATTGTCTCAAAGTATTCAGTACTCTAGTGAGGGGGCTCCAAGGACTCTTATAGGGCTCTGGCACTCGAGAAATAAAGGCAGAAGGAGAGGTAGAGTTCTGGGGGGATTGGAGTTCCAGGAAAGGACTATAAATTCAGTTCTGACAGGTTAGGGGTATGGAAAAAGGATCATAAATTCTGATAAGTTTGGTAAGAAGCTAGAAGCCACTGAGTCTGGGGCCATAAAGATAAGGGGGATGTCTAGGTATTTGAGATAGGCCATCTGGAGGTTTTATGACTCTTTGGAATGCCAGTGGTCATAACTCTGCAGCCTCAATTATCTCAGTCCTAATTGTCCAGAAAGGGGGGTTGCTACCAGGCAGAACAAGTAAGGGAAACTGAGACAGAATAATTGAGGGAAACTGAAACAGGGGAACTGTGGCACAACAGTGGGTCATCTCCTCTTATAGTACTCAAGAAACATAAGTAAAAAACCATTCACTATAAAGATAATTAGGGCAAATATTCTAATTATCAATGTGGTATTAATATTTGTAATTGAGGATGAGAAGCTAAATAATGAATGATTTCTCTTTTAAAAATAATTTTATTGATAATTTTAATCTTTATATTATCTTCATTTCTAAAGTTGTCCTTCCCCTTTCCTACATACTGAGCATAATAAATTTTTTGATAAAGAAATTCTATACAACTTTGAGAGGACCCTCCAAATGAAACCATCTTATACTTGAAGACCTTAATGCAAAGGTAGGGATAGGAAAGAATGGTAAAAGATATAAAGCCACCCTCAATTATGGTTCCCCCTCAGCTCCAGTCACATTACTTCCTCTTTTGAGAGAAGCTAGAGTTATTTACATATGTCTTGTTGAAATTCCTGACTTGGAGCTCCCCCTTGCAATATAGAGAGTAGATTTTTGAGAGAAACCAAAAGGGTTATGTGTGGGGGAGGTGTTGAAAGACTGTCTGGGAGGCCTAGAATGCCCCTTGTCTCCCCCCTCCATGATTCATCCTTATTCACCACCCTAGGCAAATTTCTTTAGGCTATTGCAATTTTCATGAAGGTTTTTCCACAAAAGTCTCACTCAGAACATTTCAGATCTTGTTTGGGCTGACCTCCCCTATTAGGGTAATGGACTATTTTTTTTTGTGGTCTCTGGATTAATATGCTCCTTTTGCCCAGTGGAAAATGTCCTGACTTTGGAGTGTAAAGATCTGGCTTTATAAAAACATGTTTCTGTCATTTCTGTCACGTACTACTGTTTACCTCTCTGAGCTTCAGTGATTCATTTGTAAAATGAGGGAATGAGATTAGGTAGTCTCTAATGTCCCTTACATTTTTACATCTGTGATCCCAAGATCCTACTTTGCTTGGGGAAAGGAGGAAAGAATTAGTTAGTTAGCATTAGTAGCTCCTAGACTGTACCTATTAGTCTGCCTTCCAAAAGATCTATATATCCTATACTCTCTTTACCAATTCTTACAGTTACAACTGCCAAATGGATGAAAAATAAAAGTATATTAAGTATACAAATATGAAAAGCAAGATAGTCTCTTCCCTTCTAATAAAGGAAGACAACACAAATAAGAGGATCGTAGGCCCCTTCTAGCCCTGGAAAGGCCATTGACTGGCCCTTTCCAGTTGATAAATTACTATTCTCTGACATAGAGATGTAGAGTGTCTGCAGGAATGGGAATTTAACAGGGGAGAAATTAAGAGTTCTGTGGCATGGTATGAAGATGGAAATAGTACAGCATGGTGAATCTGAGTCTGGGGTACATATATATATAGCCAATTAGGACTGCTCAAGGAATTCTGGCAAGAGCTAGAGTGCCAGATTGGAGACAAGTGCTAAGTCTATGGTATGAAGACAGCTTTAGAGGAAAGGGAAAGAAAAATCATTTAAGTGAAAATAATGCATTCACTATGTGAACAATTATACTCAATTCACATACCAGCAAGTTTATATTTAACATTCTGCAAACAAGGCTTGTAATTCTGCAATTCTGCAAGGTTTCAATAATATGTGAACCAAGAATCACCTGAAGGACAAGCTGGTTTTTGAAGAGGCAAAGGAAATAGTGACCAAATTGCCAACAGTTGCTGAAATAAGGAGAAAACAAGGGAGCTACAGAAAAACATCTGTTTCACTGACTACACTAAAGCCCTTGACCACAACAAAATAAGGCAAGCCCTCAAAGAAATGGGAGTCCCAGATAATCTTACTTGTCTCTTGAGGAAGCTGTATGTGAATCTGAATGTGGAACAACTAGTTAGTTTAAGATAGGAAAAGGAGTACAAGAAGACTGTATATTGTCATCTCATTTATTTAACTCATATGCAAAGTACATCACACAAAATGCCAGGCTGAATAAATCAAAAACTGAAATTAAGGCTGCTAAGAGAAACAGCAACAATCTCAGATATGCAATTGATACCACTCTGCTGGTAAAAAGTAAAGAAAAATTAAGAAACCTCTTGATGAAAATGAAAGAGGAGAGTGTAAAAGCTGGCTTGAAGCTTAACATTAAAAAAAATCTAAGTTCTTGGCAACTGGTCCCATCTCTTCCTGGCAAAAAGAGGGAGAAGAAATGGAAGCAATGTCAGATTTTAATTCTTATGCTCAAAGATCATTGAAGATAGTAACTGCATTCATGAAATTAAGAGACTCTTGCCCCTTGGAAGTAAAGCAATGGTAAATCTGGACAGTATACTAAAAAGCAGAGACACCCCTTGCCAACAAAGATCCATACAGTCAAAGCTATGGTTTTTTCAGGAGCTATATATGATTGAAAGAGTTGGATTGTGAAGGAAAGCTGAGGGCTGCAGAATCAATGCTTTCAAATTGTGGTTCTGGAGAAGATTTTTGGATAGCAAAAAGATCAAATCAGTCAATACTTAAAAAAAATTATTCAGACTATCCATTGAAAGGTCAAATACTGAAGCTGAAGCTTAAATACTTTGGCCTCATAAGAAGTCAGGGCTCATTGGGAAAGACTGATGCTGGAAAATATTGAAGGTAAAAAGAAAAGGGTGCAGCAGATGAGATGGATAGATAGTATCATAGAAACAATGGACATGAACTTGGACAGATTTTTGAGAGATAATGGAGGCCAGAAAAGCCTGGTATGCTGTGGTTCAAGGGGATATGAAGGATCAGATAGGACTGAATGACTTAATAACAAAATTTGCCAGACACTGTGTTAAGTACTTTTTGCAAAATAGTATCTTATTTGATCTTTACAACTGCTTTGGTTATTATCCTCAGGGTACAGTTTAAGGAAACTGAGAGAGAGGTTAACACAGTTACTAAGTGTCTAAAATCAGATTAGAACTCTTCCTGACAAGGTCTAGGGCTCTATCCACTTCCATATCTTTCTGATACCTTAAGTTTAATATGTCCAAGACTGAACTTACTATCTTTCTTCCAAACCTATCTCCCCTCCCAACTTTCCAATTTCTAATGAAGGTAGTGCCATCTTCTCATTCATCAAAGCTTAAAGACTTGAAGTCATGCCTGACTTTTCTCTGTGACCCCCCTGCTATTTTTTAAGTAGTGATCTAATAAACTGTCAAATCTCATTGCTTCTACCTTGGTAGTGTCTCCCATCTCTCTTTTCCATTTACATTGCCTCCTGCCCAAATTTCTTTCACTCTCACCTACACTATTATATTAGCTTCTTAACTGGTTTCCTTGCTTCCATTCTTTTTCTTTCTAATTTATCCTTCATATAATGGCCAGATCAACTTTTCTAAATCAAAAGTCTGATCATATTATTCTCCTGCTCAAATGCTTTTAGCAACTTCCCATTGCCTGTAACTGCAGTTATTAAAATAGTGGTCAAAACCCTCCAAGGCCAATATTACAATACTGAGATGTCATTTCTCTCTTAAAATACTTCTTCCTTCTCCAGCTACATTATCTGTGTAACACTAGATTTTCTGCACATACTTCAATCAACACAATATATCCCAACAGATTGAATGCAGAAGTAAATATGCAAATCTAGCTGACTTCTATTAAGTCAGATTCTAAAGATTTACAAAATATATATAAAACAATGCCACTCTTCTCACTAATTTTTTAATATATTTTTCTGCAAATAAAGGTGGCCTGGCTGTACCAGACCTAAAACTACATTATAAAGCAGTGGTCATCAAAACCATTCAGTACTGGCTAAGAAATAGAATAGCTGATAAGTGGAATAAGTTCAGTTCATAAGACACAATAGTCAATGATTATAGTAATCTAGTGTATGATTATCCAAAAGCTTCTGGGATAAGAACTCATTATTTGACAAAAACTGCTGGGAAAATTGGAAATTAGTATGGCAGAAACTAGGCATTGACCACACCTAACATCCTATACCAAGATAAGGTCAAAATACGTTCATGATTTAGACATAAAGAGTGATACATAAAGAGTGGAAGAACAAAGGATAGTCTACCTCTCTGATCTGTGGAGAAGGAAGGAATTTGTGGCCAAAGAAGAATTAGAGTACATTATGGAATGCAAAATGGATAATTTTGATTATATTAAGTTAAAAAGGTTTTGTACAAGTAAAACCAATGCAGACAAGACTAATCTTCCTTCTAAAAAGGAAGCAATAAACTGGGGGAAATTTTTATATTCAAGAGTTCTGATAAAGTCCTCATTTCTAAAATATATAGAGAATTGACTCAAATTTCTAAGAATTGAAGCCATTCTTAAATTGATAAATGGTCAAAGAATATGAATAGAGAATTTTCAGATGAAGAAATTGAAAACATTTCTAGTCATATGAAAAAGTGCTATAAATCACTACTGCTCAGAGAAATGCAAATTAAGATATCTCTAAGGTAACACTACGTTCACATTTGTTAAGATGACAGGAAAGGATAATGATGAATATTGGAGGGGCTGTGAAAAAACTGGGCCACTAATACATTATTGGTGGAGTTGTGAACAGATTCAACCATTCTGGAGAGCAATTTGGAACTATGCCCGAAGGGTAATCATATTGCACATACCTTTTGATGCAGCAGTGCCATTACTGGGCCTGTATCTCAAAGAGATCTTAAAGGAGAGAAAGGGCCCCACATGTGCAAAAATGTTTGTGGCAGTCCTTTTTGTTGTGACAAGAAACTGGAAACTTAAAGGATGCCCATCAATTGGAGAATGGATGAATAAGTTATAATATATGAATGTTATGAAATATTATTGCTCTATAAGAAATGACCAGCAGGATGATTTCAGAGAGGCCTGGAGAGACTTACATGAACTGATACTAAGTAGAACTAGATCATTATACAAGGTAACAGCAAGATTATATGATAATTAGCTCTGATGGACGTGGTTCTTTTTAATAATGAGATAATTCAGGCCAGTTCCAGTGATCTTGTAATGGAGAGAGCCATCTGCATCCAGAGAGAGGACTGTGGAGACTGAGTGTGGATCACAACATAGTATTTTCACTCTTTTTGTTATTTTTTGCTTACATTTTGTTTTTTTCTTATCTTTTCCTTTTTGATCTTATTTTTCTTGTGCAGTATGATAATTGTGGAAATATGTAAAGAAGAAATGTTTAACATGTATTGGATTACTTGCTGTCTAGGGGAGGGGATGGGGGAAGAGAGGGAAAAAATTTGGAACACAAGGTTTTGCAAATGCATATATTTTGAAAATAAAAATCTTGAATAATAAAATACATATTTTTTTCATTTAAAATGTTATTGTTGTTAACATGATAGATTTGTTATTTTATTTTAAATTAATATTTTAAATATGTCTGTTTTAATATCTAATGTGGTCAATATTGATGAATATCAAAAGCTCTATGGGGTCCTCAATAATTTTTCAGTGTCTTAAAGTGTCCAAAGACTAAAAATTTTGAAAAACACTGGCCAATAAGATAGAATAAAAATTCCTTTGGCTGGTCATCAACATCTACCACAGTCTATTGCTAACCTATGTTTTCATGCTTAGGTTAACCTATTCCTCCTTTATATACTTACAAATTCAAGCCAAATTAAACAGCATCTTGTTCCACTATTTCAAAACTCTCCCATTTGTATACAATTTCTCATGCTCATAACATTTTCTTTTGCTCCACATTCTATTTAATTAAATTCTTCTCTTCTTATCCACCTCAGGTGATGTCATTCCTACGAAGCCTTTCCTACATTCCTCTCTATCTCTCCTCTAACTTCTCATCCCTCTCATATACACTTTTCACATGCTAATTTGAATTTTGATTATTTGAGTTCTTGGCTTATTCCTGTGCTAATACATGTTAGCTCCTAGAAAGCCAGAGCTATGTTGAACATAGTTGGCCAAAAGGAAATATTTATCCAAAGAAATTGTTAAATAGAGAGAATAAATCCTGATAGAAAAGCAATGTGTTAACCCTGAAAATATAAGCTTATCTTTAAAAAAACAAAAAACAAAACATACACAAAAGATCACCTAATCTCAATTTTTGCCTGACTAATCCTTACCACTCATCCTTTTTCTTGAACAGGAAGAAGGTCTTTGGAAATTGACCATACCAAAAAGTAATAATAATAATGCTAGTGTAAATTTTAGAAGCAATGTCTCAAAATGGGTCATACAGGGCTGTTGTGAGGAAAATGTAAAGTCAAATAATAGGAGCTTATTAAAAAATGCCTTATTGAATTGGATTAAAATAACATGTGAAAGTATTCATGGTCATACCATGGTGTCATGGGATAGAATTAAAGTTAGATTTGATTCTGTCATTTCTCAGCTTTGTGAAAAATAGATAAGTTGCATTTGGAAGTATGTCCAAAGGATTATCAAACTGTATATACTTTTTGATCCAGCAGTGTCTTTACTGGATTTGTATCCCAAAATGATCATAAAAAAGGAGAAAGGAGGGACAGCTAGGTGGTGCAGTGGATAGAACACTAGCCCTGGATTCACAAGGACCTGAGTTCAAATCTGCTCTAAAACACTTAACACTTCCTACTGTGTGACCCTGGGCAAGTCATTTAACCCCAATTGCCTCAGCACAAAAGAAAACAAAAGGAAAAGGACCCACATGTTCAAAAATGTTTGTAGCAACCCTTTTTGTAGTGGCAAGGAATTGGAAACTGGATAGATATCTATCAGTTGGGAAATGGCTTTATAAGTTATAGTATATGAATGTAATGGAATATTATTTGATGTTCTATAAGAAATGGTAAGCAGGTTGATTTCACAAAAATCTTGCATGAACTGATGCTAGGTGAAATGAGTAGAACCAAGAGAACATTATACACAGCAACAAGAGGATTATGTGACAATCAACTGTGATAGACTTGGTTCTTTTCAACAATGACATGATTCAGGCCAAGTTTAATAGACTTGTGATGGAGAGAGCCATCCTCATCCAGAGAGAGGACTATGGGCAATGAATGTGGATCACAACATAATATTTTCACCTTTTTTATTGTTGTTGTTTGCTTACTTTTTTTTCTTTCTTATTTTTTCCCCTTTGATCTGATTTTTCTTATGCAACATGATAAATGTGGAAATATGTTCAGAAGAATTGCACCTGTTTAAGCTATATGGGATTACTTGCTGTTTAGGGGAGGGGAGAAGGGAGGAAAGGAGGGAGAAAAATTTGGAACACAAGATTTTCCAAGGGTGAATGTTGAAGACTATCTATGCATGTGTTTAGAAAATTAAAAAAAAACCTTTACAAAAAAAAAGAAAAAGAGAAAGATTGGATTTGAATTCAGATCATCCCAATTCCTAGTTCAATATCCATCAGCTGCTTCCTGGTCATGTTGTTACCAGTGCTAGTGGTGGGGATGATCAAAGTGGCAGGACTAGGAGTGGTGATGTTGGGGTAGCTTCCAAGAATAATGTCAGTGATTGTGAGATGATATTTATTATTTTTCATATAGAGTCTCTTAGTCTCAGAGGGAGCAAATAACTTTACTTTGGGCACCTGGACCTATTGGGATTGTATTTATATTGAGATAAATATTAGATCTGTCAGTATCACGCCAGTTCAGCCAAAGGTTTTCAATAACTTTACCCAGAGACTAGTCTTTTGTTACTGATTCAGATATGTTTCCACCTGGTCAAAGTATAAGGTATTACATCATACTACTTAATGTGGGATATAGTAAGGGATGTGTTGGTAAATATCTAATGACTAGTTTTCCAAAAAGAAAAAAAAAGTAAGCATGATATACTTTTAAGTTTAATCTGCATTTTTGACATGTTCTCTATTACTTCAAATCTAAGCAAATCGATAAATCAAGCCCTGAAGTGTAGCATTTGCCACTTTCTGGAGAACATATGTTTAACATGGAAAATTTGACAATTGCCTCTTCTAGGAAGAGAATTGTAGGAATTGAATGAACTACACTGATTCCTTCTTGTGAATTAATTCTGGAACTAGCTTACTTCCTTTTCTATTCAATTGTGAGTATATTTTAATTTCTGTCTTGTGAGAAAATGTACTGCATGGCTGGAAAGCTAGAACACCACTCTACCTTTTCCTTAGAGAACCTTAACTAAGATTAGCTAGGTTCTGCTGACCAAAAACGCAATGAGATCAAGATTGATGGAAAGAGTTTTCTCATAATTACACATCTCAAGCAACTCATATATTTTATCTGAAAACTAGCCTCATAGTAGTCAATCAGTTACTGTTTCTTTGTCCCTTGTGATTGGATACAGATACTTGGAGACAGCAGAGAGAGAGAGAGAGAGAGAGAGAGAGAGAGAGAGAGAGAGAGAGAGAGAGAGAGACTTTTTTTTCTGATTTCAGGGAATTGCACCTGTTTACTGTTTGCCTTCCAATTGGAACAAACAAACAAACAAACAAACGAACCCTGATCTTTCTTCCAATTAGGAATCAGATTACCCAATGGTGTATCCCAGTATTCTTGTTAATTGTTCATTTTTGATGCATAAAAATCAGCCTTCCCCTGTATTCGGGATCTAGTGCCAATCTGAGTAGATCTGGTTCCAATTTGTTTTGCAATTGGCATACATTGCTTAATAAATCAATATGCTTGGGAGCCCATACCTTTGTTTCCTCAGTTATTTCAGATTCCACTAGTTACACAAACTAATTCCAGCACACTGCTGGATGTGATAATTGATCAATTGGCTCCAAGATGCCACCCTTTCAGATGTTTAAAAAAATGATGGGGGCAGCTAAGTGGTACAGTGGATAGAACATTAGCCCTGAATTCAAGAAAACTTGAGTTTGAATCTAGCCTCAGATATTTACTAGCTGTGTGACCCTGGACAAGTCATTTAACCCTGGTTGTCCCCCTCCAGAAGTTATAATTCATGGCTTCATGTATAATCCTCTTTTCCTGTTATTTAGATTGGCTATTCATGTTTGTTAATGTTTTTCAAGTTCATGATAAAAATGAAAATTCTTCCCAAGTAAAATGTTAAAGGCAACAAATTTTTTAAAAATTAAAGCAAAACCAGAAAGTGATTGATTAATGGCTTGGGGAATATGACAAAATATTAATGGTCTCAAAAAGATAACAGAGCACTTGCTACATTATAACAGATGATCCAGAGAAATTTGAACTACTCAACTATTAGAGAGATAGTATAGAAGAGTGGTAGACTGAGCCAATAGCCATAGTTCTAGACTCAGCATTGCCACTAAATCCTTGTGGAGCTGTATGCAAATTTTTTGACTTCTGCACTTCTTTGTAAAGGGAGAATATTGAACCAGAACTCAAAGGTTTCTTCAGGCTTGAACATTCAATGATTTTAACAACAAAAAAGAATAGTTGCTCTTGCAATCATCCTTAGACTAGAAATTCTAGAACAAACATAGTTAAGAAGGAAAGGAGATAATAATAGAGTACCTGTAGCCCTAAATGAGTTAGTTTTGAGATTATTTTAAAATGGGTGGGGCAGCTAGGTGGTGCAGTGGTTAGAGCACCAGCCTTGAAGTCAGGAGGACCTGAGTTCAAATCTGATCTCAGACACATCCTAGCTGTGTGACCCTGGGCAAGTCACTTAACCCCAATTGCCTCAGCAAAAAGAAAAAAAAAATGGGTTAGCTTTATAACTCAAGGCTTTGAAATTTTACAGAAATGGTTACAAGAACACCATTAATACTATTGGAAGAATCCTGTATGACACATGTCAGAAGATTTGAAATTGGCTAATATTCTAACTTTCCAAAAGGAGGAAAAGATTGATTCCAAACATATCTTTGTGAATTTGACATTGATCTCTAGCAAACTTTGCTATGAATTACTATAGATGATTTGCAAGTACTTTGGAAAGGAAACAGTGACCAATAGCACACCATAACAAACTAATCTAATTTCTTTTCTTGATAGTTTATTGAGTGCTTGTCTTAGCCATAGTGTATGATGAACCCATTTAACAAAATATCTAATTATACAAACTGATGCTAAGTGGAGTAGAACCAAGAGAACATTGTACACAGCAACAAGATTATATGATTGATGATCAACTGTGATGGACTTGGCTTTTTTCAACAATGAGGTGATTCAAAGCAATCCCAATAGACTTATGATAGAGAGAGCCATCTGCATCCAAAGAGAGAACTATGGAGAATGAATGTGTATCAGAGCATAGTATTTTCACTTTTTGTTGTTGCTTGTTTGCTTGTTTTTTTTCCTTCTTTCACCTTTTGATCTGATTTTTTTCTTTTGCAACATGACATGGAAATATGTTTGGAAGAATTGCACATATTTAACCTCTATTGAATTGCTTGCTGTCTATGGGAGGGGGTGGATAAGAGAAAGGGAGAAAAATTAGGAACACAAAAGTTTTGCAAAGATGAATGTTGAAAATTCTCTGTGTATTTGGAAAAATAAAATACTATTTAAAAAAAAACTATAGATGTTAGCTATCATTACCTGGACATGTCACTAGTGCCATGCTACAGGTACCAGTTTATGTGGTCAGGTACCAGTTAGCATTTTTTGTCATTGATCTAGAACATAGAAAGCATAGTTCAAATTTTTAAACAGAAAAATTGGAGTATAAATTGAAGGTAAAAGGGATGTTAGAGACCATCTAGGGTAGCTCCTCATTTTACAGATGAGGAAAATGAGGTCTACATTTATTAAGTGACTTGCTCAAATTTCCAAACAGGAAATTGTACACAGATCTTCCATCTCAAAATCTAGTGTTTTTTTTTTTCACTGTATCATGACAATGGAATCTAGATCCAAAAATATCTCAACAGGTTGAAGACATATGCTTGAAATTATTTTTATCTTATCTGTGTTTTCATCAGTATAGAGAGCTCCCCAAAGAGGAAACCCTAGCTATTAATGTAGATCAGCATCTGTTTTGCAAGTTATGGAGTTGCCTGGGGCAGGTTAAATGATTTGTCCAGGGTCATACAGTCCATTTACCTGAGAGGCAAGATTTGAAGCCAATTTTGAGAAGAGATCTGTAGCATCTCTACTATACCTACTCAGATTAAATGATTATGTGATTGAAATAAATATGGATAAATGCAAGGCTCTTAACTTGGGCAAAAAGTAAAACCAACAGATATAAAAGTATAGGGAGGGACTTAACAGAAGTTTGTGTGAAAAGGACTTTTTTCAAATAATTAAAGGACTATATATGTTCACTTTGACTCAGCAGTGTGATGTGGTTGCCAAGGGAAAAAAAAATAAACACAATTTTAGGCTAGACTGTATTAATAGAAGCTTGCTGTCCAGATGAAGAAAAGTGATAATCCAGCTATGTTCTAACTCTATTCAGGACACATTTTGAAATCCAAAGAATTATGTTTAGTCCAGGTTACTAAGAGGCAGTTGTAGAATCATGAAAAGATTGGAAAATGTCATATAAGGAATGACTGAAAGAATTAGGAATGTTTAGCCAGATGATAGTGTGAAGTATCCACTTAGGAGTCAGGGGCTTCTCCTATTTTATTTTACTAAACCATTAACTACTACCCCTTCACATGTCTGCAAAATTATTCAGAAGATACCTAAAAGATCTGTGAGATCTTATTTACATTAAAATTTTGTTTAAGATTCTACAATTTTCTGACTACTTGCTCCTTCCTCTGCCCCCATAACCAGAAAATACCAACCTCCTGAGGTCCTGATTCAGAACAATTGACTGAATGGGTGAAAATTACTTTCCCTTGTAACCTCTTGCTACAATACCATTCTTTTCCAGGACAGCAATTTTATTCCTTACTACAGTGATTTTCAAACTTTTTGACCTCAGGATTGTTTTATTCTCCTTACTGAGGCCCTTAAGGAACTTTTGTTTGTGTGGGTATTACTGTGTGATATTAGAAATTAAAATATATGTGGTTTTCAAAAAATCACTTAAGTTCATTTAAAGATGATAATATATTTGTTACATGTGAATTTTTATGAAAAATAAATGTTTTCAAGATGATAAAGTGAGAAAAGTGTCATTCTACATATTTTTGCAAATCTCTGTTAATGTCTGGTCTAATAGAAGATAGCTGGATTATCATGTGTGCTTCTGTATCCAATCTTTGTAATATATTGCTTTAGTCAAAGTATATTAAAAAATTGACTTCATACATATGTATATCCATATATATGTATATATACATATATGTAGTTGGAAAAAGGAAGAATATTTTAATAGGCAAATAACATCATTGTATTATTATAAAAATATGTTTGACCTAATAGACCCCCTACAGGGTCTCTGAGATCCCCAGGATTCCTCAGAAAAGATTTTGAAAACTGCTGCCCTAATAAGGAGATTTTTCCATTTTCCATTTTATTACCCTCTGGAACAGTCTTCAAACTTTTTTGATCATGTAGCTCTGCCACTGAATTTACTTTTGAATATATGATACAATATGTATTTATTTACTCACACATAAAGTATACATGTATTAGTGTACTATACTTCTGTACTAATAATTATGTACATTTTACAACTTATACAAAGAGAGAAAATTTAAAGGATGAGAAAAAGATGAATACAATTTGGTCCTAGAGTCAATAGAGAATGTCTGGTATTTATTAAATAACTTAGAATTTTGGTCTGCTAACGCTGATGGACTCAGGATTAGCATGAAATGAGATGCTTGTAGACTATATATAACATGTAATAACAACAAAAAGCAATAACTCAGAAAGGTTATTTGGCAAGGATATGGCATTAATCCAGTTGGACATTTTTCCATTGTCTTTACCTTTGTCACTAAGGGGTATCTTTGTTAGCAGCATGTGTCAAGCCTGAGGAACTACCAAATACTTACTCGTGCTCTGGGCTTTTTATTTATTTTTTAAATTTTATTTTATTTGCAAAACATATGTATGGGTAATTCTTCAACATTAACCCTTACATAGCTTTCTGTTACAAATTTTCCCCCCCAACTCCCCACCCCTCCCCTAGATGGCAAGATATCCACTACATGTTAATTATGTTAAATACTTGACAAGTCGAATATATGTATACATATTTCCAAACTTATCATTGTTGTGCAAGAAAAATCTTATCTACAAGAAAGACATATGAGATAAAGGAAACACAATGCAAGCAAACATCAATCAAGAGTATAAGAATGTTATGTTGTGGTCCACATTTCACATCCCTCTCTCTGGGTGTATATGGCTTCCTTCAGTGAAGAATTGGAAGTGGTTTGAAACATTTCATTGTTGAAGAGAGCCATGCCCATCAGAACTGATCATCATATGGTCTTGTTGTTGCTGTGTATAATGTTCTCCTGGTTCTGCTCATTTCACTCAGCATCAATTCATGCAAGTCTCTCCAGGCCTCTCTGAAATTTTCCTGCTGATCGTTTTTCACAGAACAATAATATTCCATAACATTCATATACCATAATTTATTCAGCCATTCTCCAATTGAAGGGCATCTATTCAGTTTCCAGTTTCTAGTCACTACAAAAAGGGTTGCCACAAACATTCTTGCACATGTGGGGCTCTTTCCCTCCTTTAAGATCTCTTTGGGATATAAGCCCAATAGAAATGCTGCTGGGTCAAAGGCTATGCGCAGTTTGATAACTTTTTGAGCATAGTTCCAAATTGCTCTCCAGAATGGCTGTATCCATTCACAGCTCTACCAACAATGCATCAGTGTCCCAGTCTTCCCACATCCCCTCCAACATTCATCATTAACTTTTGCTGTCATTTTAGCCAATCTGACAGGTGTGTAGTGGTACCTCAGAGTTGTCTTGATTTGCATTTCTCTGATCAATAGTGATTTGGAGCAACTTTTCATATGACTATAAATAGTTTTAATTTCATCCTCTGAAAATTGTCTGTTCATATCCTTTGACCATTTATCGATTGGAGAATGGCTTGAATTTTTATAAATATGAGACAATTCTCTATATATTTTAGAGATGAGACCTTTATCAGAACCCTTAAATGTACAGATGATTTCCCATTTTATTGCTTCCCTCCTAATCTTGACTGCATTGGTTTTGTCTGTACAAAAACTTTTTAACTTAAGATAGTCAAAGTTATCTATCTGGTTTTCAATTAAGAGTTCCAGTTCTTCTTTGGACATAAATTTATTCCATCTCCATAGGTCTGAGAGGTAAACTATATTATGTTCTTCTAATTTACTTACAGTATCACTCTTTATATCCAGATCATGAACCCATTTAGATCTTATCTTGATATGTGATGTGTGGGTCAAGCCCTAATTTCTTCCACACTAGTTTCCAATTTTCCCAGCAGTTTTTTGTCAAATAGTAAGTACTTATCCTAGAAGCTGGGATCTTTGTGTTTATCAAAGACTAAATTGCTATAGTTATTGCCTAGTTTGTCTTGTGATTCTATCCTATTCCACCGATCGACTACTCTATTTCTTAGCCAGTACCAAATGGTTTCAATGACCGCTGCTTTATAATATAGTTTTAGATCTGGTACAGCAAATCCACCATCATCAGCCTTTTTTTTCATTAATTCTCTTGAAACTCTTGACCATTTGTTCTTCCAAATGAATTTTGCTACTATTTTTTCTAGATGTGTAAGATAATTTCTTGGGAGTTTGATTGGTATGGCACTAAATAAGTAAATTAGTTTGGGTAGTATTGTCATTTTTATTATATTCGCTCGGCCTACCCGTGAGCATTTTATGTTTTTCCAATTGACTAAGTCTGATTTTATTTGTGTGGAAAGTGTTTTGTAGTTTAGTTCATATAGTTCCTGACTTTCCCTTGGCAGATAAATTCCCACATATTTTATACTATCAACAGTTATTTGGGATGGAATTTCTTTTTGTATCTCTTGCTGCTGAGCTTTATTGGTAATATATAAAAATGCTGATGATTTATGTGGATTTATTTTGTATCCTGCCACTTTGCTAAAGTTGTGAATTGTTTCTAGTAGTTGAGTCTTTAGGGTTCTCTAAGTATATCATCATGTCATCTGCAAAGAGTGATAATTTGGTTTCCTCATTACCTACTCTAATTCCTTTAATCTCTTTTTCTTCTCTTACTGCCAAAGGTAACATTTCTAAGACAATATTAAATAATAATGATGACAGTGGGCAGCCTTGTTTCACTCCTGATCTTATTGGAAATGGTTCTAGTTTGACTCCATTACATATGATGCTTGCTGAAGGTTTTAAGTAGATAATATTAATCATTTTAAGGAAAAGCCCATTTATTCCTATACTCTCCAGTGTTTTTAATAGGAATAGGTGTTGGATTTTATCAAAGGCTTTTTCTGCATCTATTGAGATAATCATATGGTTTTTGTTAATTTGGTTATTAATGTAATTGATTATACTAATAGTTTTCCTAATATTGAACCAGCCCTGCATTCCTGGTATAAATCCTACTTGGCCATGGTGTATTATCCTGGGGATAACTTTCTGTAATCTTGTTGCTAAAATCTTATTTTTAATTTTTGCATCAATATTCATTAGGGAAATGGGTCTATAGTTTTCTTTCTCAGTTTTCTCCCTACCTGGTTTAGCTATCAGCACCATATCTGTGTCATAGAAGGAATTTGGTAGTACACCTTCTTTCCCTATTTTTTAAAATAGTTTATATAGTATTGGGATTAATTGTTCTTTGAATGTTTGGTAAAATTCACATGTAAATTCATCTGGCCCTAGAAATTTTTTCTTAGGGAGTTGATTAATAGCTTGTTCTATTTCTTTTTCTAAAAAGGGTCTATTTAAATAATCTATTTCCTCTTCTGTTAACCTGGGCAATCTATATTTTTGTAGATATTCCTCCATTTCATTTAGATTATCGAATTTATTGGCATAAAGTTGGGCAAAGTAACTCCTAATTATTACTCTAATTTCCTCTTCATTGGAGGAAAGTTCTCCCTTATCATTTTTGAGACTAACAATTTGATTTTCCTCTTTCCTTTTTCTAATCAAATTAACTAAAGGCTTATCTATTTTTTTGGTTTTTTCATAAAACCAACTCTTAGTTTTATTTATTAAATCGATAGTTTTCTTATTTTCAATTTTATTGATCTCCCCTTTAATTTTCAGAATTTCCAATTTGGTATTTAATTGAGGGTTTTTAATTTGGTCTTTTTCTAGCTTTTTTAATTGTAAGCCCAGTTCATTGATCTTCTCTTTCTCTGTTTTATGCAAGTAAGCATCTAGAGATATAAAATTACCCCTTATAACTGCTTTAGCCGTGTCCCACAAATTTTGGTATGTTGTCTCATTATTGTCATTCTCCCGGATGAAATTATCGATTGTGTCTATAATTTGCTCTTTCACCCATTCATTCTTCAGGATTAGATTATTTAATTTCCAATTAACTTGTGGTCTATTTTCTCCTGGCCTTATATTACATATGAGTTTTATTGCATCATGATCTGAGAAGGATACATTTACTATTTCTGCTTTTCTGCATTTGATTTTGAGGTTTTTATGTCCTAACACATGATCAATTTTTGTATAAGTTCCATGAATCCCTGAGAAAAAAGTATACTCTCTTCTATCACCATTCAATTTCCTCCAGAGATCTATCATATCTAACTTTTCTAGCCTTTTTTTTTACCTCCCTAACTTCTTTCTTATTTATTTTGTGATTTGATTTATCTAATTGTGAGAGAGCAAGGTTGAGATCCCCCACTAGTATAGTATTACTGTCTATTTCTCCTTGAATCTCTGTTAGTTTCTCCTCCAGGAATTTGGATGCTATACCACTTGGTGCATATGTGTTTAATATTGATACTGCTTCATTGTCTGTGGTACCCTTTAGTAAAATATAGTTTCCTTCCTTATCTCTTTTAATTAGATCTATTTTTGTTTTTACTTGATCTGAGATAAGGATTGCTTTTCTTTGTTCACCTGAAGCATAGAAGATTCTGCTCCAGCCCTTTACCTTCACTCTGTATGTATCTCTATGTTTTAGATGAGTTTCTTGTAAATAACATATTGTAGGATTCTGGCTTTTAATCCAGTCTGTTACCTGCTTCTGTTGTATGGGAGAGTTCATCCCATTCACATTCACAGTTAAAATAACTATATCTGTATTCCCTGCCATCTTATTTACCCAGAGTTATGATTTTCTCTTCCCTTTCCCCTCTCTCCCTTCCCCCCTCCCGAGTACTTTATTTTTGATGACCACCTCCCACCAACAGTCCTCCCCCCTTTAGAATCCCTCCCTCCCCTTTATACCTTTCCCCTAATCCTTCTATTAGTCTATCCCTTTCCCTTCCTCCTTTCCCTCCCACCTTCCCACAAGGACGGTCAGGCCTTTCTTTGAAGCCAAATGTGTCTGATATATGTGATATATTGTGTCTGACCATAATACTCATCGCACTCCCTTCTTTTCCTCAATTATATTAGATCTTCTGTGTCTCTTTATGAGATTTTGCCTTATTTTACCTCCTTTATTTTTACTTTATTTTGCCTCCTCCCCCCCTTTTTTTCAGTATGGTATCCCTTCCACCTCTAATTTCTTTTCCATTATTATCAAAGAAAAATCGAATTATACCCCCATTCTTTAAGGATACCTATAGTAGAAATATAGTTCTCAAGAGCTTTTTCCTTTTTACCTTTTTATGCTTCTCTTGAATTCTGTATTTGTAGGTCAAATTTTTTGTTCAGATCTGGTCTTTTCATTAGAAATAGGTGAAATTCTTCTGTATCATTGAATGACCATCTTTTTCCCTGGAAGATGATGCTCATTCTAGCTGGATAACTTATTCTTGGCTGTAATCCAAGTTCTTTTGCCTTTCGGAATATCTGATTTCAGGCCCTTCGATCCTTTAATGTGGAAGCTGACAGATCTTGTGTAATTCTAATTACAGTTCCTCGGTATTTGAACTGTTTCTTTCTAGCTGCTTGCAATATCCTTTCCTTGGTGCGATAGTCCTGAAATTTGGCCACGATATTCCTTGGGGTTTTAATTTTGGGGTCTCTTTCAGGTGGTGATCGGTGATTTCTTTCAATGCAAATTTTGCCTTCTGATTCAGGGCAATTCTCTTTCATTATTTCCTGGAAGATAGCATTAAGGTTCTTTTTTTCATCGTGGCTTTCATAGAGTCCGATAATCCTTAGATTGTCTCTCCTGGATCTGTTTTCCAAGTCAGTTGTTTTTCCTAGGAGATGTTTCATATTTCCTTCTATTTTTTCATTTTTTTGTTTTTGTTTGACTGATTCTTGAAGTCTTATTGAGTCATTTACTTCTATTTGTTCAATTTTAATTTTTAAAGTATTATTTCCTTCAGTTATCTTTTTTAGCTCCTTTTGTAACTGGCCAATTAAATTTTTTGGTTCAATGCATTCTATTTCCATTTTGCCAATTTTATTTTTCAGTGAATTTTTGTCTTTTTCCAATTCACCATTTTTATTTTCCAGTGAATTGGTGATTTTTTTCAATTCACCAATTTTGTTTTTCAGTGAATTGTTTTCTTTTTCCAATTCACCAGTCCTATTTTCCAGTTTTTTATATCTCTGTTGCACTGATCTCAATTTATTTCCCCGTTTTTCTTCTAGTTCTCTTTTGAGATTCTTTATGCAATCTTCCAGGTAAGCCTTCTGAACAGGAGACCAGCTTACGTCCACCTTTGTGGCTTCATCTGGGATTGTTTTCAGAATCTCATGATCTGGGGACTGCCCTACTTTCTCTCCGTAGAAGCTGTCTATGGTGAGAGTTCTCTTCTGCTTCTTGCCAAGGTATCAGTCACCAGCAGGGAAATCTGCCTTACTTTCAATTTGCCTTGGGGCAGTTTGCTGAGTTGACTTCCTGTCTAAGGCTGGGCAGCTAGATCCCCACTACGACCACGTTTTCAGCTGCTCTCAATCCACCCTTTACCAAAGGCAGTTCTGCCAAAGCACCTGCCCACAAGCAGAGCAAAGTGGCCCAGGCATCTCCCAGGGACTTCCTGGGTGCCTAAAATCTGCCTCTGTCGTACGCAACTTCCGGCTGGGCGCTTGGGTGTCTGATCCTGGCCAGCGGCTGATTCCCCTGAGGCTAACCTTCTCTGGAGTTTTTTCAAAGTAGATTGTTGATAGAAGTGTGTTGTAGTCCAAGTGTTTGGTGGAGCCCTCACTCCAAAACCAGTTCGGAGGCTCAATTTGTCTGGGTCTGAGGGAAGGTCTCAAGAGCTCACAGAGAAAGCTGTCTGCAGTTTGCCATCTTGGCTCCGCCTCCCCTCGCTCTGGGCTTTTTATAATTATTTCTTAAACTGTGGCTCATGTAACTGAATGTGAGAGTGGCATAAAAAAATTTTGCCATTGCAAGTGGGAAAAGTTTAAGAAGCCCTGATCAGATAAAGTCTTTAAGATGGTATCATTATCTTTTAGGGGGAAATTAGCATAGGGTCCTAGTCTGTGATGCACTTTGCAACCTATCCATGACATTTATCCTGAGTGACTCCCTCTATCCCACACAAAAGAAAAGGAAAAATGTAGTTTCTTTACCTCACCAATAACTTCTTCAAAATCAGAATCTACTCTAAGGAACACCAGTCAAAGCTATAAGGTAATCTGAAGAAGAAGTAGGTAGGTGGAGGGGAAAATTGCATATGTTAATATCCATGTTTTACATATGATTTTGTTTTGTTTTTTCTGTGATCATGTTTAGATCATGCCTGTAATTCACAACCTCCTCACCTTATCTTGCTTCAGCCCAATTCAGATGCCACTTCTTCTAGAATGTTTGCTGTTTGTCAGGACTGCCTATCTCCACAAATTATCCTGAATTCTACTTTTCTATGTTCACATTGTATTTCCTAGTAGAAAAATAAATCCGTTAAGAAGCATATTTGTTTTTCTATCTCTAACACAGCTCCTTGAATTAATAAATGAATAATCAATACTCACTCAAATGAATATGAAAAAAAATGACAGAACGGCAAAGGTGTTGCACATGTACCTAATTTATTAATGAGCTCCTTTAAGCTGAGCAATATAGCTGAGCAAAAATGAAGTAATATAATGTTCCTTAAAGTTCATATGGCTCTCTCCTCTTCAGCTTTAAGAATGTTATCTTAGGTCAAAAGTTATCAGTTCAATCACAATTGCTCTGAGCCCCCCAGTTAGGAAAATTCTTGACATTTATGAAGAGACTCTCTGCTTTCTCTCTCTCTGGTTAACACATTCCTTCTTTGTTGTTGAGGCAAAAGTCAGTTTACTGGAAATATTTGGGTAGCAAAACAGTGGATTATATTACAGTATCTGTGGATAGATAAGCAATGGGCAGGGAAGTTGGGAAAAGAGCCAATCTTTTCTCAAGACCTCTCAGGCCCAGGTTAAAAGAAGAGGATATAAATTATTTAAATAGCCCCATATTAGAAGAAGAAATAGAACAAGCTATTAACCAACTCCCTAAGAAAAAATCTCCAGGGCCAGATGGATTTACATGTGAATTCTACCAAACATTCAAAGAACAATTAATTCCAATACAACACAAACTATTTGAGAAAATAGGGATAGAAGGTATACTGCCAAATCCTTCTATGATACAGATATGGTGCTGATAGCTAAACCAGGTAGGGTGAAAACAGAGAAAGAAAACTATAGACCAATTTCCCTAATGAATATTGATGCAAAAATTTTAAATAAGATATTAGCAATGAGATTACAGAAAGTCATCCCCAGGATAGTACACTATGACCAAGTAAGATTTATACCAGGGATGCAGGGCTGGTTCAATATTAGGAAAACTATCAGCATAATTAATTATATTAATAACCAAACTAACAAAAACCATATGATTATCTCAATAGATGCAGAAAAACCATTTGATAAAATCCAACACCCTTTCCTATTAAAAACACTAGAGAGTATAGGAATAAATGGGCTTTTCCTTAAAATGATCAGTAGCATCTATTTAAAACCATCAGTAAGCATCATATGTAATGGAGACAAACTAAAACTATTCCCAATAAGATCAGGAGTGAAACAAGGCTGCCCACTGTCACCATTACTATTCAATATTGTATTAGAAATGTTAGCTTTAGCAATAAGAGAAGAAAAAGAGATAAAAGGAATCAGAGTAGGTAGTGAAGAAACCAAATTATCACTCTTTGCAGATGACATGATGGTATACTTAGAGAACCCTAGAGACTCAACTAAAAAACTACTAGAAACAATTCACAACTTTAGCAAAGTGGCAGGATTCAAAATTAATCCACATAAATCATCAGTATTTTTATATATTACCAACAAAGTTCAGCAGCAAGAGATGCAAAAAGAAATTCCATTCCAAATAGCAGATGATAGGATAAAATAAGACCCCAGCTTTTGGGATAAATACTCACTATTCGGCAAAAACTGCTGGGAAAATTGGAAACCAGTGTGGAAGAAATTAGGGCTTGACCCATACCTAACACCACATACCAAGATAAGATCTCAATGGGTTCATGATCTAGATATAAAGAGAGACTTTGTAAGCAAGTTAGAGGAACGTAATATAGCTTACCTCTCAGACCTGTGGAGATGGAATAAATTTATGTCCTAAGAAGATCAGGAACTCCTAATTGAACACCAGATGGATAATTTTGATTATATTAAGTTAAAAAGTTTCTATACAAATAAAACAAATGCAGTCAAGATTAGGAGGGAAGCATCAAATTGGGAAATCACCTTTGCATTTAATGGTTCTGATAAAGGCCTCGTTTCTAAAATATATAGAGAATTGTTTCATATATATAAGAATTCAAGCCACTCTTCAATAGATAAGTGGTCAAGGGATATGAACAGACAATTTTCAGATGATGAAATTAAAACCATCTCTAGTCATATGAAAAGTTGCTCCAAATCACTATTGATCAGAGAAATGCAAATTAAGACAACTCTGAGGTACCACTACACACCTGTCAGATTGGCTAAAATGACAGGAAAAGATAACGATGAATGTTGGAGGGGATGTGGGAAAACTGGGACACTAATACATTGTTGGTGGAACTGTGAACGGATCCAACCATTCTGGAAAGCAATTTGGAGCTATGCTCAAAAAGTTGTCAAACTGTGCATACCCTTTGACCCAGCAGTGTTTCTACTGGGCCTATATCCCAAAGAGATCTTAGAGGAGGGAAAGGGACCCACATGTGCAAGAATGTTTGTGGCAGCCCTTTTTGTAGTGGCTAGAAACTGGAAACTGAAGGGATGCCCATCAATTGGAGAGTGGCTGAATAAATTATGGCATATAAATGTTATGGAATATTATTGCTCTGTAAGAAACGACCAGCAAGATGATTTCAGAGAGGCCTGGAGAGACTTGCATGAACTGAAACGAGCAGAACCAGGAGATCATCATGCACAGCAACAACAGTATTACATGATTATCAATTCTGATGGACATGGCTCTCTGCAACAAAGAATTGTCTCAAACCAATTCCAATTGTTCACTGAAGAAAGCCAGAGAGAGGGATATGAAATATGGACCACAACGTAACATTTTCATGATCTCTATTGATATTTGCTTGCATTGTGTTGCCTTTCTCTGGTTTTCTTTTTTTTTCTTGTAGATAGGATTTTTCTTGCATAACTTATCAAGTATTTCAACATTATTAACATGTAGTGTACTTCCTGCCATCTAGGGGAGGGGAGGGGACTGGGGGTAAAATTTGTAATGGAAAGCTTTGTAAAGATCAATGCTGGGGAACTACCCATACATATGTTATACAAATAAAAAGCTTTAATTAAAAAAAAAAAGACCTCTCAGGCCAGGTCTGCTCTAACATTCTTATAGATCCAATGATCTTCCTGGATATCTCCTTTTTTTGTTACAGCTCAGTCCTATTTTGACCCCTAAAAGTGTGCTGGAAGGTCACACTTATTCCAATCTCTTGAATGAACATAGTTCTAACCAGTTTGGTAATTTACAGATGACCCCTGATTTGTGGCCAAATTTCCATGCCCCATCAAACAGAATTCTTGGATCTTGTGCAACAGTCACTTAAAGTGGAAGGACTTTTCCACAAGGTCTAAGACCTAGAAGATTGGTTGATTGGGCATCTTTTCACTTACTTTAAGTGGGGTGGGGCTGAGTAAATCAATCACCCCACCCTCACAAACACTAAAGCACTGCAGAAGTTTCAGGAGAGATTGATCATCGTTGACTAGTATGGTCAGGGAAGGTTCATAGAGGGGAAGGTATTTGAATTGGGTTTTGAAGCATAGGTAAGATTTTTTTTTTAATATTCACTGGTGAAAAGGCAACATCTCTGCCACTGATGCTCTTAGCCAAGCTTAGAAATACTTTATCACGGTCATAAACCACTGAACTTCAGGTCATAA
Source organism: Myrmecobius fasciatus (assembly GCA_023553655.1). Classification (NCBI taxonomy): domain Eukaryota; kingdom Metazoa; phylum Chordata; class Mammalia; order Dasyuromorphia; family Myrmecobiidae; genus Myrmecobius; species Myrmecobius fasciatus. The sequence goes on from JAJPUD010006352.1 coordinate 50,515, forward strand.
AAATCTCTAAACAGTTTCCATATCCAAGGAACAATGCATAAGTATCCTCTTCAGCATTCTAGTTCATGTTAATGGGTTGGTGGCTGGGGAGAAATAAGCTTTGCTGTTCACAGTAGTTAAAGTCGGGGAAAAACTTGGCAGCTATCACTCTGATTTTGCAAACAGCTAGAAATTTGCAAAGAGCCATCTAGCTTCGAGCACCATTTCCTATAAACATATAAAAAACTCCAGAGCTCCCTAGACTTGTTCAAAATGCTGGTAAAAGAGAGATGAAGCAGAGAAATTCAAAGAGGGACAAAGGGCATTTGATGACCTCAACATATAGAGCACTAAGTAGATACTCATCTTCCTGCCCAGGCATAGGGCAAAGATCCATTGAATCAACTAGGCAATCATTTGTTAAATATGTGTTGTGTCCAAGACGCACAGGGAGATATAAAAATCAAGAAAAAAGACAGGATGCCTGACCTTAAGAAGCTCCTAATCTAGAAGGAAAAATAATACATGTATTCAACCAATTAAGCAAGTTCTTATTATAACAGGCACTATGGCTAAATTCAGGGAATTCAAAGGCAATAATGAACTAGAAATCAACCTCAAGGAGTTTATAATCTAATAAGGAAGATAAGTCCTATATGCAGAGAGAAAAACAGTTACAAAAATAATATAACCTGATAGGTGCTTCCAAAGACATGCTATGAAGTGCAATGAATTCAAAGGAGGAAGAGACTACTTTCTATTGTGGGGGATCAAGTTAACCCTCTTGAGGGAGACTGCATTTGGGTCAAGTCTTAAAGTCTGGGTAAGATTCCAGCAGATGGAGTTTCTGAGAGAGAAACGGATAGCTCTGTCTCCCTTTCCAGTACTAGAAATGCAATAATAGAAAGTTCATGAAGCTGTTAGTTTTCCTTCCTTCTGAGAATTGGCTGCAGTCTCCTGTTTCTTCCTTCCGGAGAACAACATCCTGGCCTGGGGGAAGATACCACTTCTATAAGGCCATGCCCCAGGGGAAGGAGCCTTTTGTTGCCTTTCCATCTTGCTGGAGGGGAGAATGCTACCTCTCAATTCACTCTCCTGGCTCCAGTTCATATAGAACCCACAAGACACAAAGTCTTGCTGAGTCACCAGACCTACATCAGCTGAGTCATCAGAAATACTAAGAAAGAACAGACAAAACTGGAAGAATTCGATGTTGCCCTGCTGCCTGAGAAGACTAAAGCAGGAGCAACAGAAAAAAGTTTTCTACTATCTGGATCTACTGGGATTGGATGCTTTAATTCTTAACTCAAACTAGTACTTATTATCTAGCAGTAAATGGGATAAATGAAGGAGTTGCATTTGTCCTAGAGTAACTGGGCTACTAACATACTATTAATGAGATATGATTTGAATTGAGTGGAATTTTTTTTTTTTTGGTAAGAAGGATGGATGTCCCTCAACTATCTACCTTCACTACCCCAAGATCACACACACACAGACACAGACACACAGACACAGACACACAGACACACACACACACACACACACACATCGATTTGCTGGACAAGGTATGTAGGCTACAACCTATGGCCATGGGACAATTCTTTTTTTCAAAGCTAATGAAAACCAATGGCAGGCAAAGGAGAAAATTCTCCACTTAGTTAGTTATTTGAGGTTCATGCTCAAAAATTAAACCAAATGGACAGGATATGGGCACAGAAATGCAAATTCTCTGAATTGGAAGGAACCTTAGAAGCCAATGTTGTTCCACAGTTCCGTGTCTCAGTTTCTCTCAATTGCTCTGTTTCAGTTTCCCTTAATTGTTCTGCCCACAGTAGCAACTCCCCCCCACTTCCAGACCATCAGAAATAATTGGGCTAGCATTCCAAAGAGTTATAAAACCTCCTGATGGTCCATCTCGACATGTCCCTTATCTTTTGGCTTCAGACTTACTGTCTCCTAGTTCCTTTCCTAGCTTCTCAGAATTTATGATCTCTTCCTCCATACCCTGCCTGTCAGAACTGAATTGATAGTCCCTCCTGGAACTCCAATACCCCCCTGGTTTCCCATCCCTCCTTCTGCCTCATGAGTTCTTTGTTTCCCTGGGAGCCGGAGCCTATAAGAATCCTATGACCAAACTTACTATTTGCTGGATATTGAGATCCAGTCGGCTGGCAATGACTGCCAGTCTAAATTGTAAATGGACTGTGTGCTTTGAGACAAAAGTCCTGGCAGTCCCGATCCATACTTATGGATTCTGAACTCTCAATTAACATCAATAAAGTATTATCTAATCTCCAATGTGTGATACTGCCTCAGTTTCTCCCTGAGCATTACACCACCTAGTTCAACAATAAGAATCCATCAATTTACCCAAAAAGTGATAGTTGGTTTGAGGAAGTTAGAGGAAGTCCATCACTTCTAGGGCAGCTAGATGACCTTAATTGTTCAGAAGTTCTTTCTTAACAGTTGATGTGTACTGATAAGCACATGGACCAAAATTTCTATGATTTGGCCTCTTTTCTTCTAAGCAAAAAAAAAAAATCTTAGGTAGCTCAGTACTGGACTTGGGGTCAGAAAGTTGTGAGTTCAAATACAAATACAGATTCTTACTAGTTGTGTGATCCTGGACAAGGATCTTGTCTGCCTCAGTTTCTTCAACTGTAATTTGAGACTAATGACTTCTTGGATTGTTGTAAGGATCAGATGAAATTATATTGGTAAAATGTTTAGTGCAGTGCCTGATATATAGTAGGTACTTAATAAATGCTTATTTTCCACACCCTATAAGAAAACAAATATGTCCCTATATCTGATTGAATCTGGATTGCCTAATGCAGCTTCCTAGTCATTTAGAGGCATAAAAAGTCCCAATCATGTGGAGTCTATGCTTTTCATACTTGGCAAGTGCCTAAGACCCTGGCAACTGGCATACCCTGCAGATTTGCTGATCAGACATGTTTCAGTGAAGAGGAGAGGTCAAGTCTATGAAAGCTAATCAAAATCTACTGTAGACAAATATCACCAAATCTTTATGGCATATCCTTGCTATATTAGGACAAAGTAAACCTCCTTTTCTGAAATGTCTAATGACTTTTGAATCTCTTTTCTTCCCAAGATCAAACCTGAACTAAGATAATACTAGCATTTGAGCCGAACCTCCCACATGGCACACAAATGTACCCTAGAGTCCTATTTTAGGAATCTTGTGGGGAGGCGCATAAAAGTCCTGGTGGTTTCACACCTGTCAGATTGGCTAAAATGACAGGAAAAGTTAATGATGAATGTTGGAGGGGTTGTGGGAGGGCTGGGACACTGATGCATTGTTGGTGGAGCTGTGAACGGATACAGCCATTCTGGAGAACAATTTGGAGCTATGCTCAAAAAGTTATCAAACTGTGCATACCCTTTGACCCAGCAGCATTTCTATTGGGCTTATATCCCAAAGAAATCATAAAGAAAGGAAAAGGCCCCACATGTGCAAGAATGTTTGTGGCAGCCCTTTTTGTAGTGGCTAGAAACTGGAAATTGAATAGATGCCCTTCAATTGGAGAATGGCTGAATAAATTATGGTATATGAATATTATGGAATATTATTGTTCTGTAAGAAATGATTTGCAAGATGATTTCAGAGAGGCCTGGAGAGACTTACATGAACTGATGCTGAGTGAAATGAGCAGAACCAGGAGATCATTATACACGGCAACAACAGTACTATATGACAATTAATTCTGATGGACATGGCTCTCTTCAACAATGATATGTTTCAAACCACCTCCAATTGTTCACTGAAGAAAGCCATATACACCCAGAGAGAGGGATGTGAAATGTGGACCACAACATAACATTCTCATACTCCTTGATTGATGTTTGCTTACATTGTGTTTCCTTTATCTGATATAAGATTTTTCTTGCACAACAATGATAAGTTTGGAAATATGTATACATATATTCGATTTGCCAATATTTTAACATAATTAACATGTAGTGGATATCCTGCCATCTAGGGAAGGGGTGGGGAAGTTGGGGGGAAAAATTTGTAACGGAAAGCTATGTAAGGGTTATTGTTGAAGAATTACCCACACATATGTTATGCAAATAAAATAAAATTTAAAAAAATTAAAAAAAAAGAAATGGGACTTCAAAAAGGCAAAAAAAAAAAAAGTCCTGGTGGTATGTTAAAGATGTTATTTTGTGTAAAATCTCTGAGAAGGGTGTTATGATCCCCATGCCAAGACTTTTTTACTCTTGGGAGACACTCTTTTTTCCAGAGGTAAGGCTCAGCAAGCAAGCTATGCTCTGAGTTTGCCATAAAAACAATTCTTTGTGCTTCATCTTTTGGAAGAACCCTGCTGCAACAAACAAAATTGTTTGACACCAGCTCCAAGTAATCCCTGAGTTCAGCCAAGCACTTGCAGGAACCACATTCTATCATGAATCCCTGCTATGAATCTCATTTATCTCATACCTATACCACTGCTATAGGTATCAAGGCTTCACCTCATTAAAACAGACCTCCTCCTAGAGGAGGAACCAGCATAATGGTCTACTTTCCCTCCTCCAACAGGATAGAGTATTTTTTGCTTATAACCACTCTAAGCTCTTGATTTTATTTTATTTTGTTTTGTTTTCCAGAGTTAATAATTGAAGAATTGCCTCTGTGAGCTCTTTGTTATTTTTCAGAGTTAACATGATTGTATAACCTCCATAGTTTATTTTTAGGTTTTGACAGGGGGGTAAAAGATTTTGTGGGAAACATTTAGCTTAGTCCCACAAAATACAAAATATAAACACCTAAGGAAAGGCCATCTTGGGACTATAGACTTAGAACCAGAAAGGACATAATTGATAAACTTGTTCAACCCTGTGGGAGAAAACTAAGGTCCAAAATGATGATTTACCTAAGATCAAACAGGTCAAAAACACATTCAAATGCAGGTCCTCTGAGTCCAGATTCAACATTCTTTGCAGTGCTATCTCCCAGGTTCACAAATATATAGTATAACTTTGGCCTGACTCTTTTAACATATAGGGGTCCTAGCAAGTCAACATTTTCCAAAGCTGGACTGGATACACTTCTCTCTAATAGTATGCCTGAAGGCAGAAGGTAATTTGAGGGCAGCTAGGTGGCAAAGTAGATAGAATGCCCCACTTGGAGTTAGGAAAATTCTTACTGAATTCAAATCTGGTCTCAGGCATTTACTAGCTATGTGAGCTTGACTGTTTATCTCAGCTTTTTCACCTGTAAAATGAACCGGAGAAGGAAATGGTATCTTTGTCAAAAAAATGCCAAATAGTGTCATGAAGAGTTGGACACATTGAGGGAAATAAAACTAAACAAAAAGGTAATTCACTTTATCAACTCAAGCTCCTACTCTGATATGATCTTTCCAACATTAACCACCAGTAATTAATGTTCCAGTATCATTTAACCAACTGACATCAATTAGCTTTTTTTAAAAACTGAGGCAATTGGGGTTAAATGACTTGCCCAGGGTCACACAGCTAGGGAATGTTAAATGTCTGAGACCAGATTTGAACTCAGGTCCTCCTGACTTCAGGGCTGATGATCTATCCACTTCGCCATCTAGCTGCCCCAATTAGCATTTTTAAAGAGTAAATTTTGGCAAGCCAGAAAAGCAAATAATTTCCTGAAAGACCTATGGTACATTTTCCCCTATTCTACCTCAATCCCTAAAGAGATCTGTAAACCATTTCACTTCTGCATTCAGAAACAAATTCACCTTCTGAATGTGATGAGTTTAGTTGTTCCAGTTATCACAGGCCTGGTCAGGCTTCTTCTGTCTCCTCATCAATGCTCAGTCTTCGATGACTCTTAGCCTGGTCTGAGGCTTCAGTCTTCTGATGCTTATTATTTCAACCTTTAAAATTCACGTCATTATAGCTTTCAATGCTGCTTTATCTGAAAGCAAGAAATTACAAATTTTGGTAACAGGAAGAGCATGCCTGTGGACCCTCAGCAGAGAGATGATGGACTATAATTACACCAAATTAGCCTAATAATATAACTAACATTTTATGGCACTTTAAGATTTAATTAATGTGTTCACTAATTTTACTTAAGTGTACTTCATTATTACAAGAGAGAGTTCTTTGGGGGGGGGAGGAGAGGATCATTTATAAGTGAAAAAGATGCTCTTTTAAAAAAGGACACTAATAAAATACATTGTTAAAGAATCAATGCTGCCTCCCAGAGCAATGAATTCAGTTTAACAGTCTGAGAATGCACTTCAATATTTGGGGGAGGAGGAAACTAGGAAAAATTCAATGAAGTAAATAGAGAAAAGTCTATCAGACACTTATTAGCAAGTCACTTAAACTTTATTACCTCTAAAAAATAAATAAAAATCTCAATAACTAAATGTAAATTAAAATGTTAGGTGTGAGTGGTTCTGGGGACAAGAGTTTTCCAAATGTGTTCAGATTTCACTTATCTCTTTGCAAGCAATTCTAAATGTTTCCTAGGCCTTAGAGAAAATAATCTATACCCTGAAGATGAAGGAAGATCAGGTTATAGAATGAAGGAAGAGCTAAGAGTCTTGAGGACTTGGCCCTACACTCTTACTATATAGTCTGAACCAATTATATAAGACCCTGGGATCAGGGAATAAGAATTTGTTTCAATGGGAAAATATACTAAAAAAGGAATTGTCTAGGAAAAGAGGGATTTTTGTCAATCTCCATGCAAGGATCAATCAGCCAATAAACATTAGGGTCCTACTATCTGCCAAGAACTATGCTAAATACTGGGGATGCAGAGAAGCAAAAGACAGTCTATATTCTCAATCAAATTGGGGAAACAACATGCAAGCTATAAAGGATAAATAAAAAATAATTAACAAACCCAAAGATGAGAAAGGTACTAATGGCAGAGGAAGCAAAAGAAAGAGAAATCTTAAGCTTTCTTTCTGAAGAAATGAACAGTTAAGGACACTGAAGTATCAATGTACCTCTGATCTCTTAGGGCAAGAATGCCTTCCTTTATTGAAGCTCTCCATACATGCTGATCCTATGAAACTCTTGTCAATATCTTTCTATTCTCTTCTCCTTTGGATCTCTTGACTTTACTTGCATATCAATAGAGCACATGGATTATCTGGTTATCACTTTCTCTTTAAATATGACCAGTCCCATAAAGAATCACTATGGGACATTTTATTTTTTCTTTTAAACTTATTTTTTCTTTTGTTTTTATATCTCCATGTCCAATGATGTCTCTTCCCACTTTCTTTATAGAGCAAGTTATTCTTAGTGACAAAGAGACAAAAAAGAGGGGAAACAAAAAAGTTCAGTCAAATCAACAGATACATCAACCATGTTTCACCATCTAAGTTTGTGAACTTATATTCACCCCTATAATGGCACTCCTATTTCCTACCTTTACAAAGATGAGAGAGGATTTTATCTTTTAAGCTATATTCTATAATACTACATAGAGTGTTGTCAATTACAATGTAATCTGGTCTGTGCACCCCAGCCAAGTGAGGTTCCAATGTCCTTATAAAACAGGCGACATTCTTGAACAGATCTTCAGATTTAAATGTCACTGGGGCTTGTTTAATCAGTGCCTTACAATTTCAGGTCTGCTCCTATTGTTCCTATCACATATCCTGTTTGTGATACTTTTATGTGAAAAGGACCAGGAACTAAGTTTTTGTTTGTCATTGGACACTTCTAAAACACTAATCTTGAGGTTTTTGAATGTTTCAAACTTTGGGTGATAAGCATTAGATAAATAACTGATATCCCACTGTTTTCCTGAAAGAAAAGAGAGTTAGTAATGCGTTTCAACAATTTAATATAGGACTTTTATTTTTTCCCCTTTCATCTTCCACTTCTATCCCTCTGAATCTCTTCCTTTTCCTCTTTAGTTTTTATGATGTTAGCTGGTTTCTTATCTTGAACTCTCTGAAGAAAAGTATGATATTAAATATATAAATTTGGGTTAACAAATACAGTATACAGTGTCCAAGAAGATGGAGGCCTAGATGTATACTTTGATTCATCAACCTTTTAAACCTCTCCAAAACAGGAATTATGTGCCAAAAATAAAGTAGCTTCAGCTGTCTCCAATATCTAGGATAGAACTGTAAAACTAAAGGAGCTGAAGGAGCCTACAAAACTACCCAGTACTTCCTGAAACAGATAAAAAGGTACTTTGGAAATGTTTAACAAAATAAAAATGCAATACAATATTTAAAAAAGTATGGCTAGCTCGTTTTTTTCATGTCATATATACATATATATAACATGGGTTTTTTTTCTTCTGTATGTAATAGGGATGCATCTCGGTGTTTAATAGATATTTTTATGATATTATGTTAATCCTAAGTATGGCAATAGGTATAATAGAGAGGTAGCTCTACATTGGATAAAGTTTGGGGCTTTCTGTAGAATAAATACCCACATGTAGCAAGGGGGACGGAGGAAGCTAGGAAAACCTAGGAGAGCTCATAATGTAAGTCCCTCTTCTTTTCCCTATTATCCAGGGATTGTGACTTGTCAATAGTACTAATAGAAGACAACAATAGCTTTGGGTTACAAATTTCTCTTTGTTTTATTTCTTCTGCTTTTTACCTTGGGCTGGCTTAGGAAACCTTACAAGTAGCTCACCAGTAGAGGCTCCTATTGATTTAATTTCAGACTCACCTGTTTCCAATTTCTATCCCCTCCCAAATAAAACTTGGTATGCTCATTTTTTATCTGGCAGTGGAATAAATAATAAGAAGGAAGGGAGAGAAAACAGAGGGGGAGGGGGAACATGAGGTCTGATTCCCCAGTAAGGAATGGCTTCTCTCTTCTTTTACATTGAAAGGGAAGAAGTGCTATGATTTGGAAGAGGAGAAGGGTGGCATGATAAAAATATCTCACACTTATGTATGTAATACATAATATAATAGATAGGTGTATGTATATATGTATATGTGTATATGTATACATAAATATATCCATATTTAATTATAGTCTGCTTTGGGGATGTAGGGGAAGTGGGAGGAAAAAGGGGAGGAAGAATAAATTAAAAAGTACACAGCAGTGAGGAAAAGAAAACCTATAAGGAAGCAAAGGAAAAATGGACAGTTCTGGAAATGTCTTCTATTATTATATATGTTTTCTTGAAATGGAAATGTATTGTTACATGTTTTGAATTTTCTCTTATGTTCTGTTGTTTCTGTTTTGGACTTTTTTCTTTTCTGTTTGCTTTTTTTTTAATATTTTGTACTTAAGCTTTAAATAAATATGTAAAGACACTTCTTTTAAAAATGTCTCACATAGCCCTTAGCAATGGCAATCAGTTTATTCAATCTCCCTGAATGAAAGAACCAAGGCAAAGCTGAGCACCATTGTGTTCCCTGAAGTTCCTAAGACGAAGGATTTACGTGAACAAGCCAAAACTTCCTTTTCCTTTTTCTGACATCCATTTCCTAAACTTTTCATTAACAATCCCAGACATCTTTACAAAGCCCTCCAGGGAACTGATTTTCCAAAATATACATTGCTGCTAGATTCTGAGTAGCTAGGTATCCAACACAATATCCTTGCTTTCAACACATCTCTGATGGTAGCCTTTACACTGTTTCTCCATTATTGGTGATAAACACTATGCATATGTCTGTTTCTGTTGTGTTGTCTTCAACTCTATTTTCTTGGTGACTATGGTATTCCATGACTTACAGCCATATGGTGTCAACATAACAGAAAGTGAAGGAAATGTTTCCTGAAGACTCTAGGTTATCACAAGTATTCTGACACCAGTGACTGATTCTTTGCAAACTGTAAGCAGCAAGATAGTCAAACTATCTTCCCTTAAAGACACAATCTAGCAAGTCCTACCAGTATGCCACCTGGTACACAAGACATCAATTGGGGCTCCTAGGAAGACAAGGAAATTAATTAATTAATTAATTAAATTATTTATTTTTTTTGCACTTGTGGGTCATTCCCCCCCCCTTTTAAAATTATATTAAAACTTTTTATTTGCGAAACATGTACGGGTATGGGTAATTCTTCAACATTAACCCTTACAAAGCTTTCTGTTACAAATTTTCCCTCCCTACTCCCCACCCCTCCCCTAGATGGCAGGATATCCACTACATGTTAATTATATTAAAATACTTGACAAATCGAATATATGTATACTTATTTCCACACATCATTTTTGTGCAGGAAAAATCGTTATCTACAAGAAAGAATAATCAGAAAAAGGAAACACAATGCAAGCAAACATCAATAGATAGCATGAAAATGATATGTTGTGGTCCACATTTCACATCCCTCTCTCTGGGTGTATATGACCTTCATCACTGAACAATTAGAACTGGTTTGAGATATTTCATTGTTGCAGAGAGCCATGTCCATCAGAATTGATCATCATATAGTATTGTTGTTGCCGTGTATAATGATCTCCTGGTTCTGCTCATTTCACTCAGCATCAGTCCATGTAAGTCTCTCCAGGCCTCTCTGAAATCACCCTGCTGGTCGTTTCTTACAGAGCAATAATATTCCATAACATTCATATACCATAATTTATTCAGCCATTCTCCAATTGATGGGCATCCATTCAGTTTCCAGTTTCTAACCACTACAAAAAGGGCTGCCACAAACATTATTGCACATGTGGGGCCCTTTCCTTCTTTTATGATTTCTTTGGGATATAGGCCCAATAGAAACACTGCTGGGTCAAAGGGTATGCACAGTTTGATAACTTTGAGCATAGTTCCAAATTGCTCTCCAGAATGGCTGGATGCGTTCATAGCTCCACCAACAATGCATCAGTGTCCCAGCCTTCCCACATCCCCTCCAACACCTGTCATTATCCTTTCCTGTCATTTTAGCCAATCTGACAGGTGTGTAGTGGTACCTCAGAGTTGTCTTAATTTGCATTTCTCTGATCAACAGTGATTTGGAGCACCTTTTCATATGACTGTAAATAGTTTTAATTTCATCCTCTGAAAATTGTCTGTTCATATCCTTTGACCATTTATCAATTAAAGAATGGCTTGAATTCTTATAAATATGAGACAATTCTCTATATATCTTAGAGATGAGACCTTTATTAGAACCCTTAAATGTAAAGATGATTTTCCAATTTGATGCTTCCCTCCTAATCTTGTCTGTATTAGTTTTGTTTGTACAGAAACTTTTTAACTTAATATAGTCAAAATTATCTATCTGGTGTTCAGTTAAGAGTTCCAGATCTTCTTTGGACATAAATTTATTCCATCTCCACAGGTCTGAGAGGTAAACTATTCTATGTTCCTCTAATTTGATTACAATATCACTCTTTATATCTAGATCATGTACCCATTTAGATCTTATCTTGGTATGCAAAGACAAGGAAATTTAAAGTGATGGGGTCAGGTCAATTGGGAAGATAGGGAGAAGCCTAGGATATGACCTAGCTGTGGTTAGAGCATACTCAGATATAAGGGGCTGATTGCTACACTTCACCTTGAACACCCCACTCATCATCTATATAAAACCTGCACAGCACTTAACACATCCATATGTTTTGTTTTGTTGCATTCATAAAAATCCTATGTGTCTGTAGCTATGCTCCAAGTTACTTTATATATGCTGTTGCTATTTGGAAAGAATATCTTTTTGCCAAGGTTTTGTTGGTAATTCACAGAAAGATCAATGATTTTTGCAGGCTTAATTAATATTCCACATCTTTACTGAAGTTATTAATTTTTTCAACTAATTTTTAGTTGAATCTCTCGAACTCTCCAAATAATCTACTATATCATTTGTGAAAAGAGAAAATTTTGATCTTTTTTTGCCTATTTTCCACAATTTCTCTTGGATGGAGGTATCCTCTTAACCTTGAAGTTAATTTTTTAAGCTTTTAATTAGGAAAGTAGATATACATGATATAATTCATGTATATCTCACAGCATTTAACCCTTGGGTCTGAATTTCTCTGTTGACTTCCAACTTATATCTCCACTGCCTTTCAGACATTTCCAACTATATGTCCAATAGACATCTTAAGCTCAATATATCCCAAATAGAACTCATTATCTTCCCCCCACCCCAAACCTTCTCCCTCTTCTATTTTTCCTATGACTCTTTTTTCAGTCCTTCAAGCTCACAACATTCTTTACTATCTCTCACTCCCTCTCCATCTCCCGCCCTCATCCAATCTGTTGCCAATGCCGGTTGATTCATCTCAGAGAAGTAACACCTTTCCAATACATCTCTTTCTCTCTGCTAACTTTACCACCATTTCAATGTAAGGCCTCATCATCTCACACCTGGATTTTAGTAATACCCTCTTTATGGATATTAGTACCTCAAATCTCTCCACATTCCAATCCATTTTACATTCAGTCACTAAAGTGATTTTCCTAAAGCATAAGTGTGATTACATCATCTCTCTACCCCACAAACCCCAGTAGCTTTCTATAGCCTCCAGGAACAAATATAAAAGTTCTGTTTAGCTTTCAGAGCTCCTTCCTAACCTAGCCCCTTCCTATCTTTCCAGTCTTTTTTTCCTTATTCCCATATATATTCTTAAATCCAGTGATACTGGCCTGGCTGTCCAATCTCTTGGCTCCAGGGATTTTCTCTGGCTGTCCCCTATGACTGGAACTATCTCCCTCTGTTCCAATTAATGATTTCCCTGGCTTCCTTGAAATCTCAAATAAATCCCATCTTCTACAGGAAATCTACTTAATTTTACTTCTTAATTTTACTTCTATTGTTTTCACTCTGTTCATTATTTCCTGTTATATATATATATATAGCTTGCTTTGTATATATGTTTGTATGTTATCTCTCCCATTAAATTAGCTCATTGACACTGGTCAAAAATTCATCCCTCTCCTTTCCCTCTCCCCTCTCTCCCTCCCTCCCCCCTCCCCATTTCTTCCACATTCTTTTTTTTTTCTTCCACACTCTTAATCAGCTTCAGGAACTAAGATGTCTCTTGGTCAATCAGTCATATCTTTCCTTATGTGTTTAGTAGGCAACTACCAACATTCAAGGAATGGCCCCATTCTGTCGGAGAACTGGAATTAGCAAGTAAAACTGTTCAATAAAAGTCTTAATATATACTTTCAGAACCATAAAAATATGTAACCTAGGGCATTTGGAAAGCATCCTCATAGAATCCAGTGCAATATTATATAATTGTGATGAAATATAGGACCCATCACTGTAAAGCAGTATAAAAAGATTAACCCTTCTTCACCAAAAAGGGAGAAGAGAATTTATATACATTTTTAGTGTACTTGATGAAAAAGATAAAAACCTAAAGAAATGCTTTTGGAACAAGCTTATATCACTTCATCAAGAAGTAGTACATGCCATCAGATTTGTTGAATCTAACTGAAAGTGGATTTGGAGACTGTGAAATGGCTAAGATCCAAGACTAGAATCAAAAGGCCTTCCATGAGCAACATACACATGAACTCAATCAATAAAGTGTCAACAAAGAAGGGTTAAACAAATGACTGAACATGAGGATTTGTTTATGGAAATAGATAATGACATTTCAATACCAGGTCATTGCCACCAGAAATTATAGAGGGGCTATCATTACAGAGTCTGGACTTAGTGTTCGATGTATACAAGTGAAACCACTAAGTATCACTTTGGAGGGCAAAGATATTTGCTCCTTTGCTTCCTCCTCCCAACAAGAAAAAGTGACTGAGTCACATCTTCCTGAATCACATCAAACTTTAGCACTGAGTTTTTACTTTATCTAGAGGCAAAAGTGGCCCCTGGTCCATGTGTCTTATTTTCTTGGCTAGGTTAAAGTGTTTATATAAGACAAAAGTTGATAATAAAATTATATAAGCCCAATTAAGAGAATGCTTAATATTTGAGCAGAGATGCCTCTCCTCTTCACTTCCTATGTACTAGCCACTGACTTCCACTTTTTCCTTTTTTTTTTTTTTTTTTTTTTTGGTCATGGATTACTATATACAGACATGTACAATGCATCAATCATGATTAATAATATGGGTTTTTTATGTAAAGGAAAAGTATTTTTAGGGCATTTTGTGACATTTTATTTTCCATAAAAATAATAAAACGGAAATTGGCAATTTATTCTTTAGATTTTTTATTTTTTCCAGATACATGTATAGTTTCCAACATTCATTTTTGTAAGATTTTGTGTTCTGTATTTTTCTCCCTCCCTTACCTCCTCCTACCCCAAGACAGCAAGCAATCTGATATAGGTAATATATGTACAATCCAAAATTATAACAAATTTAAGGACTTAGAAATTTCAGTGCTAAATTTCCATTGTTTGCCAGTAGAAATAAAATAAAGGAGAAAGGAAAAGTTTGAAGTATGTCAACAGTTTCAGCAGTTTCTAGGGAAGAGAAAAAGTTCCATTATATTTTCTCTACAGTGCCTTTCAATAAATGAAGCAATGAGAAAGGAAAGCCACGGCCATGTCATCACTTATCTATTTTGACAGATCTTAAAAGATGCTAGAAAACAGCACCAATATAGGGGAATAATAATGCATATAGCAATTCATCTCAGTAAGTTTTTTTTTAATATATTAAAAAAAAGATGTGCATGTGGGACAATTAGATAGCATAGTGGAGAGAGCACTGGTCCTGAAGTCAGGAGAACCTGAATTCAAATCTGACCTTACACACTTAAGATTTATTAGGTTATGACCCTGACAAATCACTTAACCTCAATTGCTTTGGGAAAAAAAAAGATGAGGATGAATGATGATGGCAGTAGTGGTGGTGGTAGTAGTGGTGGTGACCAGGTCATCACTTTCTTTTTTTTTTTTATTAAAGCTTTTTCTTTGCAAAACATATATATGGGTAATTCTTCAACATTGACCCTTACAAAGCTTTCTGTTAAAAATTTCTCCCCCCAATCCCCCCTCCCCTAGATGGCAGTAAATCTATTACATGTTAATTATGTTAAAATACTTGACAAATCGAATATATGTATACATATTTCCACACATCATTGTTGTGCAAGAAAAATAGTATCTACAAGAAAAAAAATCTGAGAAAGGAAACACAATGCAAGCAAACATCAATAGAGAGTATGAAAATGTTATGTTGTGGTTCACATCTCATATCCCTCTCTCTGGGTGTATATGGCTTTCTTTACTGAACAATTAGAATTGGTTTGAAACATTTCATTGTTGAAGAGAGCCATGTCCATCAGAATTGATCATCATATAGTCTTGTTGTTGCTGTGTATAATGTTCTCCTGGTTCTGCTCATTTCACTCAGCATCAATTCTTGCAAGGCTCTCCAGGCCTCTCTGAAATCATCCTGCTGGTCATTTCTCACAGAACAATAATATTCCATATCATTCATATACCATAATTTATTCAACCATTCTCCAATTGATGGGCATCCATTCAGTTTCCTGTTTCTAGCCACTACAAAAAGGGCTGCCACAAACATTCTTGCACATGTGGGTTCCTTTCCTTCCTTTAAGATCTCTTTGGGATATAAGCCCAATAGAAATGCTGCTGGGTCAAAGGGTATGCACAGTTTGATAACTTTTTGAGCATAGCTCCAAATTACTCTCCAGAATGGTTGGATCCGTTCACAATTCCACCAACAATCTATCAGTGTCCCAGTTTTCCCACATCCCGCCAACATTCATCATTATCCTTTCCTGTCATTTTAGCCAATCTGACAGTTGTGTAATGGTACCTCAGAATTGTCTTAATTTGCATTTCTCTGATCAATAGTGATTTGGAGCAACTTTTCATATGACTAGAAATAGTTTTAATTTCATCATCTGAAAATTGTCTGTTCATATCCTTTGACCATTTATCTATTGAAGAGTGGCTTGAATTCTTATAAATATGAGACAATTCTCTATATATTTTAGAAATGAGGCCTTTATCAGAACCCTTAAATGTAAAGATGATTTCCCAATTTATTGCTTCCCTCTTAATCTTGTCTGCATTAGTTTTGTTTGTACAAAAACTTTTTAACTTAATATAGTCAAAATTATCTATCTGGTGTTCAATTAAGAGTTCCAATTCTTCTTTGGACATAAATTTATTCCATCTCCACAGGTCTGAGAGGTAAACTATCCTATGTTCCTCTAATTTGCTTATTATACCACACTTTATATCCAAATCATGAACCCATTTAGATCTTATCTTGGTATGTGGTGGTAAGTGTGGGTCAAGCCCTAATTTCTTCCACACTAGTTTCCAATTTTCCCAGCAGTTTTTGGTCATATAGTAAGTACTTATCCCAGAAGCTGGGGTCTTTGGGTTTATCAAACACTAGACTGCTATAGTTATTGCCTAGTTAGTCCTGTGATCTTATCCTATGCCACCGATCAAGTATTCTATTTCTTAGCCAGTACCAAATGGTTTTGATGACAGCAGCTTTATAATATAGTTTTAGATCTGGTACAGCAAGGCCACCTTCATCGGCCTTTTTTTTCATTAATTCCCTTGAAATTCTTGCAGGTCATTACTTTCAAAAATTACATTGGATTCTCCTTAAGTAGGTTGGATTTATTTACCAATGCAGATTATTCAAGGAAGAAGTAGAAAATGAAATGTATTGTGGTTACCTATGATCTGATGACAAGAATTAGACATCAGAAGTATGTTATCCTTCATAAAATAATATATAACAAATTCTTCTGCTATAATTTTTGGATTGGATTGGTTATTTCACCAGTGGAGGAAGCTTCATGTTAAAAGCATAATAATAATAATAATAATAATAATAATAAGCTAGATGGCACAGTGGATAGATCATCAATCTTGGAGTCAGGAGAACCTGAGTTCAAATGTGACCTTAGAAGCTTAATATTTCTTTGCTGTGTGATTCTAGGCAAGTCACTTAACCCCAATTGCCTTTACAAAACAAACAAACAAAAGCATACAGGGATCTGATCTGCAATTTGTATATATATATGTGTGTGTACATATATATATGTGTATATATATATATATTCATTTTTAGTAGTATTTCATTTTTTCCAAAGACATGCAAAGATAGTTTTCAACACTCACCTTTGCAAAACATTGCATTCCAAATTTTTCTCCCTCTCCCCCTTCCCACTTCCATCCTCTCCTCAAGAAGTAAGCAATCCAGGGGCAGCTAGGTGGCACAGTGGATAGAGCACCAGCCCTGAAGTCAGGAGGACCTGAGTTCAAATCTGGTCTCAGACACTTAACATTCCCTAGCTGTGTGACCCTGGGCAAGTCACTTAACCTCAATTGCCTCAGCAAAAAGAAAAAAAAAAAGAAGTAAGCAATTTGATATAAATTAAACATGTGCAATTTATAGTCTTAGAAGTTTCATGGGGCATCCAGAAATTAATTGACTTGCCCAGGGTTACAGAGCGAGTATGCCTGAGATCAAACATGAATCCTAAGAGCTCTCTCTTTTATACTTAATAACAGACCTCAAAATACCCTTGAAAATTAAAACAATAAACTATTAGAGCAATTATCATCGTCATAACTGTTACCCACAATCTGCTGGACAAAGTATAGATCCATGAAAAGATAATAATGACATTTTAATAGATTTCACATTACTAAACATTAATCATCTCTGTCATGTGAAATAAAAAACATTTGAAATGTAAAGAAACAGAAGATATTAAAATCAATTTGGAACTGATTGTGGTACTTAATCTCTTCATCCTGTCTGTTACAAGAATTATCCCAAAGACATTTCCAGTGAAGCTACAAAAAATGAACTTCAAACATATTGTTTTTTTCAATTTAAAAAAATCAGTTGTTTTATGTAGCTGATGTGTCAGAGCAGAGGGTCTACTCAAAACTGCATATCTAGCTTAAGGAATGTGGAGCAATAAAGCCTCTTACCTGTTACTCCATATTTGTCCTCTGTAAAAAAACCAACCTGTTTGATTGACTTTGCTAAGAGACATCCTGTCTCCTTAACTGGATGAAAAGACATCCTGACTCTTTTCTTATCTCCCTTTTATAATTTACCACCTTGGAGTTGTTGGCTAAGCCCCAAATTTTCAGTATATAAAACTCTCCCCAAACTACTTCTAATTTGCTAGACTCCCTTTAGGGATTAGCCCATGAACTGTGGCCTAAATAAATTCTCTTGTGACTTTAAGAGAATCTCTGAATTCTTTCAAACTATGAACCATGACTCACACTCTTCATAGCTAGTGCAAAACTGTGCATAATATTAAATATAAAAGAACAATAGCAAGATAATAACTTGTTCCAAGACCATTTCTTTCTCAACACCAGTGAAAAATATGGGGAGACTAGAATTAATATTAATAGTAGCAGCATAATAAATATGGATAAGGCATTAGTCTATAGATTGTCTTACATCTCAGAACCCTTGGATTTGAAGCTGTGCTCTGATGCTCTGTATGTGTTTGACTTTAGATAAGTAAGAACTCTTCCAGCTCTGAGATAGTTTGATTCAGTGTAATATAATTTATCAGAGCTAACTTTTATATGGCACTTTAAGGTTTTCAAAATATTTTACATATATTATCTTAGTTGAACCTCACAATGGTACTGTATGTTAAAGATAATAATTATTTTTTCCTTTTTTACAGGTCAGGATACTGATGCTGAGATAGTTTGGATGACTTGCTAAGAGTCACAAAGGTAATAAGTACCTGAGACAATTTGAAATACAGTCTTCTTGGCTCCTACCCTAGTGCTATATCCATTTACCACCTAAAGTCAGGGATACCTGGATTCAAATTCTCTTTGAACATATATTAGGTCTGTGATAATATGCAAGTTACTTGAACTCTCAAGTACCTCCATTTTATCATAAAAAGAGAAATAATAATATTTGTTATTTATCTTAGAGGAGTTTCCTAAAGGAGAGTTTGATAGAACTTAAGTCTCTATACACACACATACACATATAAACACTCAAATCCAAATTATTTGCATGTTATGGAATCATCTCCCTGATGTCATGGTACTCTTTGAGAACAAAGGACAAACAACAACACACACATATACATACATGTGTGTATGTATGTATATTTGGAGGTAACTGAGATTAAATAACTTGCCCAGGATCACATAGCTAGTAAGTATCTGAAACCATATTTGGATTCAGGTCCTCCCAGCTCCAAGGTAGGTGCTCTATCCATTGCACCACCCAGTTGCTTCGGATATGTCATTTTTAAATAGTACCTACCTATTACAAAGCTTTTTCACATATTGTCCCATTTGGTCCTTACAACAACTCTATGCAGTAGAAAGTACAAATATTACTAAATCTATTTTATGGATCTGGATCCAAACTTGGAGAGGTAAAATTATTTTCCAAATTGATACAGCTAGGATGTGGGAGAATTGGGGCTTAAGCCCAGATCTTCAGACAGCAAATTATAGTCTTCATCCTGCTGACTCTCTTTAAGAGTAGGAGGAAACTCCATTTGGCTCCAAAGCCTTTGACTCAGCCAGTCTCCTCCTCTCCCCCCCACCCCCATTGCCCAAACCTCCTGTTCCTTCCAATCCTTCATTCCTATAAAATAACCAGTGTTCCTATCATTGACCCATGACCCAATCCTAGTATTATTGACTCATTTCCTGTCAAGGCCCTTCTCTACCTCATCTAGGAGTAAAATCAGAATTTGGAAGGTAAACGGAACCTAAAGATCATCTAGTTGAAATCCATAATTTTGCAGATGAGTAAAACTGAAATGCAGTGAAGAAAATGATTTGTCTTAAGTGACACAACTTTTTGGTAATGCATTCGGGACCAAAATTCTGGTCTCCAGATTCCCTATCCAATGTTCTTTCCATTATTTCACCCTATGATCACTGATAAAATATTTCAAACTTTGGGCTGATGACTCTATGTTCTCCTCTCCAGGTGCCACAAGGACTGAGTGAGGGAAGGGGAGGAAGCTGTCACTGCTCTAACTCCATCAGCCAACTGGGAGAGGAGGGAGGAAACTGACCCCCTCTTGGTAAACAAAGAACTTCCTTCTCCTTAGCCCTTGCCCAGAAAACCAAGGCACTGACTGCACAATTGTTTATAGAGACAGATGTTTGAGATGGAAAGAAAGACAGTGCTCCTCTGTCCCCATGGAAACTGAGGAAGTTTGCATCCCAGGCAACTGGAATTTGAAAAAGAAGTAGTGATTTAGGGAACCTAGCCCAACCCACTGACAACATTTTGACATTTTCAGATGCAGGTTACTAACAAAGAGGGGTTGCTGTGACAACCAGGGCCGGAGGCAAATTGTTGCCAATCCTCACCAAATCTGGGGAAGAAGCCAAGAAAACAGGAATGAGGGGAGGGGAAGGAAAGAATGAAATGGGAGGAGAGAGAAATAGAGAGGAAAAAGAATGAAAGGGAGGGAAGAAAAGAGGTTAAGGAGAGGCGAGTGGAGGCGGCAAAAAGAGGAGAGAATGAGATAAGGGATGGAAAGAAGGGAAGGGAAGGGAATGAGAAGGAAAGGGATGGTGGAAGGAATAGAAGGAGAGAGAGGAATGTAGGGAAAGGAAGTAGGCAAAGAAATTGGAAAAGAAAAGTGAGGTAAAGAAAGGGGAGAAGAAATGAGGGAGGGAAGATTCCATAATAGAGAAATAATTAGAGAAATAGGTATTCAGTACCGTAAGGTTTCTCTCCTTCAAGAGATCCTAAAGAAGTTTGCAATGTTTCTCTCTTAAAAAAAAAAAAATAAAAACAAATTCTTCAGCATTTCCTCTGTCCCTGATAAAAGGCAAATCTCTTTGTCTTTCTGGGTACCATTCAAAGAGTGCCATCTGGCACCAACCTCTTGACATGTCTGGCACTAGTTAGTTGTGTTTGGCCTCTATAGTAAAGCTCTCCTGGATGAGCCTAGTGTCTCCTATAACAGGCTCCTGTAACTAAAAGTCATAGACACTAAATAACTCTGACTTCTGGGTATAATAGTATAAGATTAACATCTCAAAGAGACCTTGGTAATGATCTAGTACAACCCTTTCATTTTACAGATGAGGAAACATGCCGAGAGAAGGTAACTGATTTGCCAATGATTACAGGAGAGCAAATCCACACTTGGAACTGGAGGTAATCCTTCCCCAGACCCAACTTGCAAGTGTGATTTAAGGGGAGCCCCAAAGGGAGAACTATATTTGTATCCAAGCACCTAGTAGGGTTCCTTACTCGTAATAAAAGCTTTTGCCAAAAGAATAAATGCTAGACATGCCCTGGGGCAATGCTGTGCAGAGGGCTTGTCTACTTTAAATCTGGCCTCCCGTGGAGCTATTGGCAGAGGGCTTTGAGACTCCAAGAACACCCGTTAGTGGCTGGGGCTGGAGATCATAGTCTCATAGATTTAGAGCTGCATGGGGCCTTAGGGGGTAGATGGGTAAGGAAATTAGTCATATTCCATAGTATCAAGACCAGGTAGCCATGGAACACTTAGCCACAAAAGAGATAGCCAAAGAACCTTGCCTCGACCCTTAAGACAGCAAGGGACCTTGAGTGAATGGAAGCAGATGGGAGCTGAGGCAAGATGAAAGGATTGAGAGCTTCACTGATTTTCCTGAGCAAAAGAGAGATCAAGCAAAATGTTTCCTTGGTCTTCAATCCATGCCATGGAAACCAAGGCTTAGGATAATAGGATTTTTAGAGGTAGAAGGAACCTTATAAATATCTATGTTGGCCAACTCCAAAATCAGAAAATAATTCCAAAGTGGTTTTAAAAAATTTGTTCCTGTTATTTAGTCATGTCTGACTCTTCTTGACCCCATTGGGGATTTTCTTGGTAGATGTTGGAATGGTTTGCCATTGTTTTCTCCAGCTCATTTAGCAAAAGAGGGAAACTGAGGCAAACAAGGTTAAGTAATTTGCCCTGTAAGTATCTGAGGCTGGATTTGAATTCTGGTCTTTCTGACTCCAAAGACAATGCTTTATGCCACCTAGCTGCCCCATGCTCAAGGTTATCCAGTAATAGGATAGCTAGGATTCAAGTTAGATGTTTTTGTTTCAAATTGAAAGCTTTTGGCTAGGGTTAGAAGAAGAGGACTGAGCCTTAGAAAGATAATTTCCCCCACAAAATTATATGCAGCATGTGATATATAAATATGAGGTCTAGCACTGGACAGAGGATACAGAGTCTTAGGCCACTGTCTTCCCTCCTTGATTCTACCATAGCCTCCAAATACATGTTCTCTTGCCAGGGTGAAAAGAAGATCAATTCTTCAGCATTTCAAGCTCAGCAAATAGGCATGGAAAAAACAAACAATATGACCCTAATCTCCCCAGGAATTTACAATATTGTGGAGAAAAAAAATGGAGGGGGAGGAGCTAAATAGTATAGTGGATAGACTTCCAGGCCTGGAGTCAATGAGACTCATTTCTCTGAATTCAAATCTGAACTCAAACACTTACTAACTATGTGACCCTGGACAAGTCATTTAATTCTGTTTACCTCATCTGTAAAATGTTTTCTCATCTGTAAAATGAGCTGGAGAAGGAAATGTCAAACTTCTCTAGTATCTTTGCCAAGAAAACCCCAAATGAGGTCAACAAGAGTTAAAATGACTGAACAACAACCAGAGAAAACAAAGGGAAGTATGGAAGCCATTGATATCTTACCAAGGGAAGCAGTCAGTGAGGAAGTTTAATTCAGTGAAATGGCTTTGCTGGTGTTCTTTAGTCATTTCAGTCATGTCCTACTCTTCGTGACCCCATTGGGATTTCTGGCAATGATACTGGAGTGGTTTGACATTTCCTTCTCCAGCTTCTTTTACAGATGAGAAAACTGAGGTAAATAAGGTTAAATGACTTGTCCAAGGTCACACAGCTAGTAAGTGTTTGAGACTGAATTTAAAATCAATTCAGAAAAAGGAGTCTTTTTGATTCCATGCCTAACATTCCATCCACTGTGTCACTTAGCCGCTTTATCCAACCTCAGATACTAATTGTGTAACCCTTGGCAAGTTTCATCTGTAAAATGGGAGTAATAATTGACTCTACCTATAGGATTGTTGAAAGAATAAAAAGATATTTATAACATGCTTTGTAAACCTTGAAGTGCTATATAAATGCTAACATTATTATTATTAAGAGATTATGGCAATTGGTGTCAAGTTCCCTTTTGATCTTCCATTCTCCATGTAGTTCATTCCTTTTTAGCAAGCATTCACTCAGAATGCAATTTAAATCATCTTGCCTTTATGCAGAGACAAAAAATCTTAGAAAAGTACAGAGAGCAAATATACAAGATTTTAATAATTCATGGTAACTTCTGATGTTAGAAATAGCAGTGGGCCAGACAGACATCAGTGAGACAGAGAAGAGAGACTGGAGAACGGATAAAATTTATGAGAACCATAGTGTGGCAAATGGGTACATCAGGCAAAAAGAAATTTTGTAGATACTGTATCACTCCTGTAAGTGGGTGAGTTGGACCAGACTCTTAACTGCTCATGAGCAGTGAGGGGTAGCAGCATCCTTTCCTACCATTGGCTCACCAATAGCAACTATTTTGTCCTCCCTTCATTCCTTTCTTAAGAGAGCAAAAGTTATAGGAATTCCTTGTTCTCTCAGGTTGCTACTCCTGTGATACTTCAACCTTATTCCACCCTACTCCACCCTACTACCTGGAAAAAAAAACAAAAACAAAAAACCTTTTCATTAGCCCCTTGCCTATGAAGGACTACATTTCTCACCAGGATTTAGAATTTTTGCTGTCCCTTACAAATCTTTTGTGGCAATCTGAGATGTGGAATTATATAGGATAGCATCAAATCATATTTCAAGATGAATAATTCAGCATTCCAGGTGATTGCTTCATAATGCCATTCACAGCAAAAATATAAAAGTATATGTAAGATACAAAGTACATGTAAGATACATACATAAGATAAGTTTAATTTAAAAAGAATATTAGACAAGGTTATAATTCTGAATGGGATGATTTCCTTTGTGGTAATTCCATACCTTTGATTAGCATAAACATAAGGAAGATAGAACAGAAGGTCACAGAAGTTTTAGGAATATCCAATAACTGACCAGATTTACAATGTCCAATGCATAACTAGAGAAATGGTTCTACCAGCAGCCAGACAATAATAATAATGCTTATCCATGTAATGTATGTCTTGATTGTACTTTCTCTTATTCCAGAAAATTTTCCTTGTGCCATAATAGATATTAATTTGTTGATCAGGTCAAATTAAAAAGGTTGTCCACCAAAACAATCAGTGACACATAACAGGCTTCCTTGTGGCACTAATCTTCTTCTTGGAGTTGATCTTCCTTATCCCAAGGAGTCAAACAATCCTATTACAATTACAATGAAATCTTTAAGTTCCATGTCAGTTAGTCAGTTTTAGCCTGAATGTGCTTCTCATTTTCAATTATATGTTTCTCAATAAGGGCAGTTAGTTTTGTTGCGATTTTCTTTGTTAATGAATCATGATGCCGATATAAAAATTTCCTTCCTTCTCTGTGAAGACTAAAGTCAATTTTTTTCTTTAAAATAATTTAGTAGTTTTAATCAGTTAAATTCCACCTTCTCACTATTCTCCCACCCCATTGAGATCACAAGAAAAACAAAATCCATTAGAAACAAATTTTTACATAAGCTGTGTACAAAATTAATTTTTTTCTCATTCCAAATTCTTAGTCCTTCCCCTCTCTTGCTTGCTTAAGATCATGAAGACATAACAGGTCCATTCCCAAGCTGTGATTATTTAGACTCCTTTTAAGGACTCTGATGATTGGGTCACATATATCATTTCCCCATATTTAAATATAAGCAGGTTATCTGTGTTTAGTCCCTTTATCATTGTTCATTTATGTTTACCTTTTTATGTTTCTGTTCATTCCATCAGGAATGCTTGGAAGTCCTCAATTTCACTTTAGATCTGTTTTTTTTTTTCCTCTGTAGCATTCTATTCAATTTTGGGGACTAAATTATTTTTGTCTATAAGTCCATTTAATTTGTCTTCTGGAATACCATATTCCAGTTCTCCACCTTTTTTACAGTAGTGGTTGTTAAATTATGTGTGATCCTAATTGTAGCTCCTAATTACTTGTATTCTCTTTCTGAAATCTTACATTTTTCCCCCTTTTGATTTGGAAGCTCTGAGTTTCAGCTATGGTGTCCCAGAACTCTTCATTTTACAATTTCTTTCTGGAAGTGATTGGTGGGTTATTTTTATTCTTACTATGCCCTCTGATTCTAAGATATCGGGGTAGTTTTGTTTGAAAACTTCTTGAAATACGTTGTTCAGGCTCTTTTTTGGATAACCTAATCATTATTCATTTTTTTTCTCCTTGAACTGTTTTCCAGATTGGTTGTTTTTGCTGTGAGATAGTTTGTTATCCTCTTCTATTCCCCCTCCACCCACACAAACACCTTTGACTTTATTTTAATGGTTTTTGTTGCCTGGTGAATCGTAAGCTTCTATGTGGTCCATTTTAATGTTCAGAGTTTGTTGCTTGAGACAGTTTTTATGGCTCTGCTTTTCAAACTGTTAATTACCTTTCCAATCCTTTATTCCATTACTCTTGTTTCTTTTACAATGTTTTTCCCTCAAGTACTCTCATTCCATTTATAAGGCATTTTACTTATAGAACTCTTTTTTCAACTTTTGCTTTATCTCTTCAAGGAATTCTAGATGAGTTTAAGCTGAAGCATTCTTTAGACAATATTCTCTAAGATATTTTAGTCATTTTCTTCTTCTGCATCTGTATCTTTAACTATCCTGCCACTGTAATAGCTCATTAGTGGTGGGGTTCTTTTTTGTTTGCCCAATCTTTTGTTTTAAGTTATACATGTGCAATCATGTTATTTTTATTTTAGTCATGTAGTGAAAGAAAAAACAGAACAAAAAGGAAAAAAAAGTGAAAACAGTATGATCTGATCTGCATTCATACTCCATAGTTGTTCCTCTAGATGTGAGTAGCATTTTCCATTAAGAGTCTTTTTGGAACTGTCTTGGATCATTTTATTGCTGAGAAGAAGTAATTCTATAATAGTTGATCATTGTACAATGTTGCTGTTACTGTGTACAATATTCACTTAGTTCTACTATTTTCACCTAGCTGTCAGTTCATGGAAGTCTTTCCAGATTTTTGTGAAATCCACCTTCCCATCATTTCTTATAGCACAAGAGTATTCCAATATATTTCATATATTCTTTTATATATGTATATATATATGGACATATATATATATATATATACTACAATTTGTTCAGCCCTTCCTCAATTGATGGGCATTATCTCAATTTCCAAATCTTACCATAAGAAGAGCTGCTATAAATATTCTTGTATATATAGGTTTCCTTTTTTATGATATCTTTGGTATATAGACCTAGTAGTGGTATTGCTGAAACAAAAGATATGTACAATATGATTGCCCTTTGAGCACAGTTTCAAATTGCTCTCCAGAATGGTTGGATCAGTTCACAACTCCACCAATAATACATTAGTGTTCCAATTTTCCCATATCTTCTCCAACATTTATCATTTTTCTTTTCTGTCATATTAGCCAATTTGATAAGTATGATGGGAGCTCAGAGTTGTTGTGATTTGCATTTCTCAAATTATCACTACTGATTTCAGCATTTTTTCCATAGGACTATAGATAGCTTTAATTTCTTCATATGAAAACTGCCTGTTCATATCCTTTGACTATTTATCAGTAGAATGACTTATATTCTTATAAATTTGACTCAATTTTCTACCTAATTTAGAAATGAGGCCTTTATCTGAATAATAAGATGAATTTCATAATCCTATTTATCTCGTTTGATCTGAAATTCTTTCTTTCCATAGATCTGACAGATAAATTATTCCTTGTTTTCCTAATTTGTTTATGATTTGTGTCTAAATCACCTTTTGTGTCTAAATCATGTACCCATTTTGATCTTATCTTGGTATATAGTGTGAGATGTTGAGATACATCATTTCTACCATGCTATTTTCCAGTTTTCCCAGCAGATTTTATCAAATAGTGAGTTCTTATCCCAGAATCTGGAATCTTTGGGTGTAACAAACAGTAAATTACTAGTTATATACTATTGTGTTTTCTGTACTTAATTTAGTTCACTCATCTACCACTGTATTTCTCAGCCAGTGCCAAGTAGTTTTGATGATTGCCACTTAATAATATAGTTTTAGATCTGCTATGGCTAGCTATTTTGCCATCTCTAGTTAGTTGTCTTGATCTACATCTTGATCTGGTTGTCTTGATCTTGATCTACTAGAACCAGATGGCTCTGGGGGGGGAGGGGGAAAGTGAGGCAGGTAACTTTGCACAGACCTCCCTCACTTAAAGCCAATGCATTTGCATGCCATGGCATCACCTCCTTGATGTTATGATGTTATGATCCTTTTAGAGAGCAAAGGACAAGAACAACAAACTCATTCTTCCAGCATTCTTTCTGTCTTTAGACTTCATGTTAGGGTTGGATATTTCCACACTCCTGGAAGGAAGATCTAGGCTTCCCTTTTTGCTGCTTTCATAGGACATTTTAGATTATTGAGTTATTGTTAGATTATTGTTATTCTAGCATCTTGGGGACAGTCTGGGGACTACAAGCTTTCAGTGCTCTCAGAATGGTCTGAACCAGGGAAAAGTCTTGATTGCTTCCTTCCTGTTCTGAATTCTGCAAGGTCTCAACTTGGACTTAGATCTGTGCAAGAGTAAACTGCAGTTGGATTCCGTTCCTATCAAGTAGCTAGACAGTCCTGTTGGTTCTGAGTGGAAAAATTGTAGGTTCTCCTTCAGTCTGGAATGTCTGCCTGGGTTCTTTCTCTGCATGCTGGGCAAGATGCTGAAAGTAAGACCCTTCTTTGATCCTGAGATCTGAGAAACTGCTGCTGCTATTTGCTTGAAGAACTCTAGCAGAATACTTTCAAAGTCTCTATCTCTATTTAGCTGGAAAGGTGATCCTTCTGGATAAATTGTCTTTACAGAGCTCCTACCAGTTTCCAGTGCTATTTTGTAAACAGAAAAGTTGTTCACTATTTGCACAACTAGATACAAAGTAACTTTTCAAGGATCTACTAATCAGTGTGCCCCCTGAGTATTAGGACTTTCCAACAAAATTCACCTTTGTTGAAGGTCTGGACAATGAACATAAGTTCTGTCATTTTTGACTTTTGATATTCTTCTGAGCAAAAGATGTAGTTAGGTAGTAAACTACCTTTGGCATCACTCTCAGTTGAGAAATATGTTAATAATAAATGTCTACAGATTTTCCACTCTCAGAGGTTTCATAACAAATAGCTCAAATTTCTGCTTGAAGCCCAAACTTCTGCAAGTAAGGTATAAAGCTAGTATCATCATTCCTGGTGGATGTATACACACGTACAAGCCACATTGACTCCACTGTTTCCCTCCCTCATCTCAGTGTGCCTCACATATTCATCAATATGCAATTTAAATTTTCTGCTTATGGATTCCTTTGAGGATGGCAAGGATTTCTTGAGGACAGCCAAAGCTAACTACTCCAGTACTTTTAGTCTCTATCTTCAAGGATCCATTGTATCCTTGCAGACAGGCCATATACTAAGAAATAATTCCTTCCACCTCCATTCCCACAATCTGTAGAAACTTTCTTATTCTTGGTATGTCATGTGTGTGTGACCTTGTGAAGTGGTCAGTCATCAACAATATGACTTAGGTTCTTACTATCTCTTTCCAGTGAAGAAGATAAAAGCAGATAAGTTTCAAAAATATATTATGAGTTGGTAATACTTTTCTTTGCTAGAAATATAAGCTTTATTTTTCTTAGTGATATCTTCAGTCGTCTGAGACCAGTAAAATCTGTTTCTTACAACTTCCAGCTTCCTTTCTTGACCAAATGTTAGAAATTGTTATGTAATTAATCAGTCAATAAACATTGATTAGGTGCCAGGCATTATGCTAAGTTCTGGGGATACAAAGGCAAAAGATGTCCTGTTTTCAGTCTATTGGATACACAGTAATATCAAGATTATGTGATGATTAACCGTGATGGACTTGGCTCTTTTCAACAATGAGATGATTCAAGGAAATTCTAATAGAATTGTGATGGAGAGAGGTATCTGCAGCCAGAGAGAGAGGACTATGAGGACTGAATATGGATTAAGGCAGAGTATTTTTACCTTTTTGTTGTTTGTTTGCTTGATTGTTTTTTTCCTCATTTTTTTTCTTTTGATCTGATTTTTCTTGCATAGCATGATGAATATGAAAATATATTTAAAAGAATTGCACATATTTAACCTATATAGGATTGCTTGAAGGCAAATTATGTGAAGGGGTATAAGGTGTAAGAAGACTGAAAAGTTTGGAGAGAAGCAGGTGTAGATTATGAAGGACTTTTAAGAGAATATATTTCATTTTGGAGCCACTGGAGTTTATTGAATAAGGGAATGATGTGTTTAGACCTACACTTTAGGAAGATTACTTTGACAGCTGAGTGAAGGTAAAAGTTCTGTGTTCCATTTAGTAACACCAACTTCTGAGTGCCATATGTGGGATTAGTGATAGGCCACTAAAGTACCCTGCTGCATAGCCCCACCTTCTTCCATTGTCTCAGCAATAATTTATATTATAGTAAACTGGCAACTGTATCCCATCTAGGACTGGGATATTGACTTTTTTGCCTTGCCTAAATTGCCAAATTAAGACATATAACCCACTCTCATAAAGCAATCTTGACTCATCCAAGTCTTTATATCCCGATCTGAAGTACTTTGTAGAATGAGTCCCTCTAGGATTCAGGTTTGGGTTTTCCTAACTGGAAAGCCTCAAGGAGAACAGTGGTCATATGGCTGAATCACTGTGGCCTTAAAAGGAAAGTGGTTCACTAAATATATATTAGATTATTAAACATTGAATACTAGGAGACTCCTCCCTCCAATGGGTCCATAGGACATCTTTGTTCATGAAGAGTTATGTGGAAGAGTCCCATCTAAGTCATGTTGGTGGTATTTAATTAGGATAAAGTTATTATGAGAATGGATATTTTCAACTCTCACACTTGTAGAAGCCCTTAAAAGCTCTCATTTCTATCCTCATTTCTTTGATATTTTTACTTTTTATTTTCCCTTTTATATTCCATCTTTATCATT
This sequence comes from Myrmecobius fasciatus, assembly GCA_023553655.1. Taxonomy (NCBI): domain Eukaryota; kingdom Metazoa; phylum Chordata; class Mammalia; order Dasyuromorphia; family Myrmecobiidae; genus Myrmecobius; species Myrmecobius fasciatus. The sequence continues at coordinate 80,523 of JAJPUD010006352.1, forward strand.
CCTTCACTTCCAGACTTCAAAATCATCTCTGCAGCTGACTTCTATAGTTCCTAGGCTTACCCTCAGCATTTGGTTGTAAAAGATTTAAAGATGGCTTCTCCTAATCACTTCTGAGAAGGGTTCTCTAAGACTTCTTACTTGGGTCTCTTTTCTACCTTTTTCTCAGCACTACTTCTGGCTGTTTCCTCTTGGATGTATTAATTAACTTTAATCTCTCCTGAATTTCTGATTTCTTTTCTCCTTACTTTTTTATCTCCCAGAGTCCATACTTTTCCATACTCATCTCCTTTCTTTCTTCTCAAGAAAAGGGGTTGGTCTGGATAATGGACCCTAAATCACTCTAAAAATGGGGTTACCCTAAGAACATAAGCATAAAATCATTTCCAAAAGTACCTTGCCAAAACTGCAGTAGCTGTGAGAATGACAAGACTGTCTAGGGCCAACAGAGAGTAACAGAGCTTCCATCCTGAGAACAGGGATCCCCCCACATCCCCAGACTTCAAAAGGAGTTTATTCCAAAAGCACCTAAAGTTATAGTAGCTAAAAAAGTCATAGGAGGAACCACCTGAGGGCTTGTGTTTTGTGAAAGGGAAACCAGAGACAGTGAAAACACTTAGAAAATGTACTGGTGACTTAGTCCTTGGTTATTCTTCCTGTAAAAATTACTTTGTAACAGATTCTTTCATTTATATTCTTCTTGACATTACTGAGTTTTCTTGTATTCTTGTAGTCATTTTTTTAAACTTGCATTGTTTGGTATGGTGAACAGGGAGCTGCCAATAAGAAAACTATCACTCCTACTATTTTAGAAGAATACTAATCTGATGATTTTTGTCGTGGAACACTATAGACCTCAAAGAATTGAAGCTGAGTATCAACCAAAGAGCAATGGAGCATATTAGCTAAGTATAAGCAGGATAAAATAACATTATAGAAGAATTATGGAGAAGCAGTGGCGGGGCTATTAAAAAAGAAAAGTCAATTAGGTGAAGGTTAGAGAGTTAACCTCAGATCTAAGAAGATCTGGGTTCAAACCCCACTTTTGTATGACCCTGGGGAGGTCATTTAACCTCTCAATATTAGAGGTAACTCTCTAAAATTATGAGAGCATTAAAGTGTATTGAGAAATGGAGTTTCTTCATTCAGGAATCCCTGCTATCACTGAAATCATGGGTCCTGGCCCTATCTCTATATCTATTCAGTCTGATGGTAAGAACAAAAGACAATTCTGATGTTCCAGTATCAGATCTAGAGGAAAACTCCCAGAAACCTTTCTACTCCAGAAGCTTACTCCATCCTGGAGCTCAGAGACTGGAAATACTTCTACTTTGATGGCCCTTTCCTCTGATTGGTTGGTTCCTCTGAGAATCTCCATTTTAAGGGAATGCCTAGGCCATCAATGTCTTTACATCTTTCTGGGCTACCCTGGTTCCCCTCTTGGATACTATCTGGATACACAATGCCTCTGTGCAGACTACCATTATTTCTCTGCCTTTCTAGCTTCCTTTTACAATATTGTTTTCTTCCATTAAAATGTAAGCTCTTTGAGGGTAGATACTATTTTTCTTTCTTATATTTGTATCCCTATAACCTAGCACAGAACCTTTGTAAGTAGGCATTTCTTATTGTAGTTCAGTCATACCCAGCTTTTTGTGAGTTTTCCTGGCAAAGATACTGGAGTGGTTTGCCATTTCGTTCTTCAGTTCATTTTGTAGATGAGAAAACCAAGACAAATAGGGTTAAGTGACTTGTCACACAGCTAGTAAACATATGAAGCTGGATTTCTAACTTGGGGAGCCTGAATCCTTCCAGTTTCTGGCCCAGTGCTCTCTCCACTAGTCACCTAGCTGCCCCTTTGTAACTAAGTGCTTAATAAATGCTTGTTGATTGACTGACAGACCCTTGGGTAGATTGCACGTAAAAAATGTTGCAAAGAATGAGCAGGCATAGATGGGCTATAAACCTCATTGTTAAAGAGACCATTTAAAAAATATTTTTGCATCTACACACTAGCTATAGAATTGACAAATTGACAAAATAGAAATGACAAATTTTAAAAAGAGAGGGAAGTTGGGTTCTATTCTTGTTGAATACTAAGACAAAAACATGAATGTGAATATAATTCTCATTTGTACATGGATAAACCAGTTAAATAAACCCAAGGTATATTGATAAACTAATAAGCTCAAGGTTACTTGCATATGAAAAGAAGAAATCACTTCTGTTAGAGCAAGATAAGATGCAACAGCCCTAGTGCAACTATATAGAGTGGAGATCTCATTAGTCCTATTGCTATATCAAACCTTCTCTCTCCTCTCTCCCCCTTCTAATTTCAGTCCTAGTTGATTCTACCTTTTGAGGAGTCTCTGCTACTTTTATAGTGGAAGGAGACAAGTGGGGAAGGAGGAAGAATGAGAGGGGCAGTCATCTTCTTCCTTTCCCTTTTCAAAGCCATAGAACAATCAGCACATTCTTTAATGCAGGTACACACACACACACACATACACACACACACACACACACACACAGATGATTCATATACTTCTTGGCTCCAATATCCTGGGTATTTATATTTCAGGTTATTCGTTCCTTTAATTCACTAACTTCCTTCCTTTCCCATGTCACCCCAATTCTTTCTCTCTCTCTCTCCGCACCTTCTAGACATCAAAGGCATCTCATCTTTTCTCATCACAGTCCCTGAGGATTGTTTTCCAAAACCAACTTCCTAAGCCCAACCCTTTGGCCCAAAGATCCTAGATTTGAAAACAAAGAGATTTTAAGAAATTGTACTTAATGTAGCCACCTCTTTGACCAACAGCAAACACATCTCAGCTCCAGATATTTTATACTATTCACTGATACATCCCACAATCCTATATACACATGCACAATTCCCTTATGCCATCTGTGTTTTCTCTCCCAAATTCCAGTGGTCTGTAGAGTAGTCTTTGGAGGTTCAAGGACGGCATAAATATCTCTGTATCCTCATTTGCCACTTTTATTGTTGGTGGATAGAGCATCTCCTTATCACAAGGTATTTTTTTAATTCTATAGCTCCCCTTTGCAAAATCATGATATACCCCAAACCTATCTTGAAAGACAAGATTTTTAAAACTCAAAATTACCCATTATTTTTCCAATATTTGGGGGCATTGAGAAAGGAGGGAAAGGGGGAAGGGATCTTGTCCAGAGGGACCAGCTCTCTGGGAAACAGACTTTCCTTAGAAGGAACCAAGACATTTTATATCAGCTTTTAATGATTTGGGAAGGGAAGCTGAGCGGCTCTTTACTGTAATTTGACCAACTAAATTATTCATTGAGGGAACTAGAAGGATATTGGATGATGACCAAAGACCCTGGCCCAACCCCCTGACCCTGGCATCAGGCTGATCTGCCCTCTTCCTCACCTCAATCCTAAGGGACTGGAGCATTGTTTAGTAGATCTGGGAAGTGGCTGATCCCCTGAGGGTCATATTCAGAGCACACCAGTAATTCACATTTGGGGGGAGAGAAAGGGGGAAGAAGAAGGGTAGTCAAGGGAACAAAGAGTCATCAGATTCCAGAAAAAAAATATTCTGACCATCTTGCCTGAGGAGGGGCTACCATCCAATTTTCTTCTTGCTCTAGTGGTTAAAAAAGGAGCCAGGAGATGAAGAGGACTGGGGCACCAATGAGAGGGGTGCTGGCAGAACGGAACAACCTTCCCAGATCAGGATGAGGGTACTCTCAGGCATATATAGCCATAGTATTCAATAGCTTTGGTTGCTGCAAGCTTTGATTCTTTCAAACCTTTGTGAATTGTAAGGCACTATAAAAATATATACTATAATGATGATGATGAATGAAAAGAATTTCAATTTCAACCAACCTATCAAAGACTGGTTCTGATTCTCTCTGAAACCTAGGGCAAACCATGGGAGTTTCTATGAAGTGATGAAATAGGACACTAGGGCTTTTATCCTTCCTTCATCAATTGCCAGGACCATTTTTACCACACCCCCTTCCAACCTCCAACATCCCTACCCTGCCCTTCCTGGAAAAAGAAAAAAAAAAAAAAAAGTAGGTCCACATAGCCTCTTCTACCTAGCTAATCTTCATGGTCACTGAGTCCAACTGAGCAATAATAATAATTAACAACAAACAATGGCTAACATTTATATAGTGCTTTAAAACTTGCAAAGCATTTTATAAAAATTATCTCATTTTGTCCTAACAACCACCAAAAAAAATGTAGATTAGGAAACAGACATGCAGAGATTTAAGTGATTTGTCCAAGATGACATAATTAATAAGTGTATGAGGTCAGATTTGAACTGAAGTTTTCTTGACTGGAGCTGAGCTCCAGAGATTTAACTACCACTCTCCTTAGCTGCTGCCTCTATCTGGGTCTGAGATTCAAGCAAAGGGGAAAAAAATATTTTATTTCTTTTCTACAACTCCAGACTACCCTATCTCTCTGCCCCCTCTCTTGCCTAGCACCATAAGGTCAAAAGAGTAAGCAACTGAATCAAGCCAAGTTATCAATTTATGGAATGTATGGAACGTGTCAGGTAGCCACCATCAGAACATAACTAGTAATTCTTGTTTGTGGGGCAAATTCAATTGAGAATGAGAAAGAGGTGGCGTAATGTGATAGATACAGTGAAACCGAGGACAATCTGATTTCAGGTGTGGTTAATTAGCAGACTGATTAATATGTGCCTCTCCCCCAGATTTTTTTTTTGTACCACCGAATACTTTGGTCTTCTGGTAAAGCCTATGGAGCCCACCCCACTCAAAATGTTGTAAAATTAATTTTAAAATATTTATGATTACAAATAAAACCAATTATACTGAAATGGAGTTATAAAAATATTTGTTAGTAAAAATATTTTCTTAAATAAGTTTACAAACTCCAGGTTAAGAATCCAGGTTCTAGGAGGATGAAAGCCTAAAGGAAGTTGATTGTAGGTGGTAGGGAAGAAGGAAATGTATACTCCCAAATCAGTGTCAATGTAGGAAGTTCTATTGATTCAATTGCAATTGGTATCATGGCAACAAGATACAATGCCCTAATACATTTGTCAGTTGAAAATATTTAATCAATCAAAAGTATATATTAAGTGTAGTCTATTTAATCAATCAATGATAGGCATTAGATCAAGTCCAAAAATTCATTCATCAATTTAGAAGTGCTTAAAAACCATTGGATGAAGTGGAATAACCATATTTGGGAAGTTTGATCAGAACGATTGAGAAACTTGGACATGCTCTGTGAGATATAATGGTTTTGGGTTTTTTTTGTTTGTTTTTTTTTTTAAATCAGTAAGTTAGTTTGAAAGGGTCTGGTAGCTCAGGGTGGAAACCTCCTAACTAGACTCCAGAGAAGAAATATCTGGAATAGAGAAAAGTTCTGGCCTTGGTCTTAGCCCTACTCAGTTTCCTTTGGAAGGATGAAGGATTTTGGACTTCTTTGATATTCTAGTCTTTTGCTAATGGGGCAGTATCTGCAGGGAGAACCAAGGACGCAATGGACAAAAATGATGAAAGACAGATTCAAAACTTTAGGTAGTCTAGCAGACACACTACACTGTCCCTGGGGTGATATTTTGAGTCATCTAGTAAAATCACTTTCCAGAGCTAGAGCCCACTATTTCCTTGGATTATACATATACTGGTAGGAGAGCATCATCTACTTTTGGAAGTATGTTTTATACCAACTGTACCAATCATATAACCATAGTAAATGGCCAATTTTTTTTTTTTTACTAAGCCTAGTTCACTAATTGACATCATAAGATAATCTTTAAATTTGCCAATTTGTGTGTGAATTGAGATAGTAACCTTCAGGGTTGTTATAGGTCAATGTTTTAGAGCAAAGTTCTAGCCACTTTCCACTAGTTATAGAACTGTCCAATACCTTATATTTCAGGAAGAGCAATGTCTACAAATGCTGTCCCCCTAACTTCACAGGAAAGAAGATTGGGTACAAAAGGAGAAAAGGGACAGAAAGAAAAGGGAGAGGATTCTGAATTAGAGAAGAGATGGCAGAGAGGAAGAAAGAGGTATAAGGAAGGAGAGAAGAGTTCAAGGAACGCTGATACCCTTTTTTCTATTTGTTTTGTGAAGGTCTCCCCAGTAGGCTCTTTTATATGATTGCATAACCCTTTTTACTCTTCTTGTAGATTTAGCCTATTACAATTAGTATTGTATTTATCTGTGTGCACAATTTGTCTCTGTGAAGAGACTTTAAGTTCCTCAAGGACTAAGGCTAGACTTTATTTTTCTTTGGATTTTTTTTCTCAGTGCCTGAATTTATTATGCATAATAGACGCTGGATAAAAGATAACAAAGAATGAATACTCTTGTTTGTATTTGAAATGATAAACAATTATTAAATTTCTACTATTCCACAATGCAAAGTACTGGGTGCTGGAGAAACAGAGAGGAAAAAAGTAGTCTCTGATCTCAAGGAGCTTAAATTTAGTAAGAAAAAGTAGAAAGAAAACAAAGAAACTAAGATATATTTGAAATGTTATATCTTTGGGGGGGAAAAAGAGAACAGGAATAAAAAATGACTAAACAACAAAATAATTTAAAAATAACTAGCATTTGTCTAGTGCTGTAATATTTGCAAAGTACTTCATAAACACTATCTCATTTTATGCCCACAACAAACTTGGGAAGTAGATACTATTTTTACAAATGAGGAAACTGAGGTAGACAGCAATTAGAAAGATTAGATAATATGCCCATAGACAGCTAATAAGTGTTTGAGGCAGCATTTACACTCTGATCTTCCTGACCCCAGGTCTAGCATTCTATCCACTGTTCTACTTTACATCAAAAAAATCCAAACATAATATTATGGTAGGAGAGATCACAGAGAAGAGCTGAGAGATTCTTGGAGGAGATATCTTCTGTGCTGGGCTTTGAAGGAAGGGAAGGATTTCCACAGGCAGAAATGAGGGAAGAGACCTTTCCATTTACATGGAAAGCATGAACAAAGACATGAAGGTGGAAATTGTTGAGAGGCTATATTTGGAGTCAAGAATGCAGAGCCTTGAATGTGAGACTAAGTTTGTACTTGTCTCCTCTGTAGGAAACCTCTTCGAAGGCAGAGTCATAAGCTATTTCTATATTTCTTATGGTGTCTAGCATTGCGCTGACTATACAGTATATGACTGCCAAAGATCTAAGATTTTGTCATCTTGGGAACTTCCATTTGGGAAATCCCTCCACCAAGTTAGATCACAGCTATAAAAAAAAAAGTCTTAGGAAGTTACCAGAAGCCTGTGGAGATTGAATGGCTCACCTAGAGTAACTGTTATAGATGATATTTGACCGATCCTCTTGGACTCTCGCCATGCTGCTGCAATATGCTTATCTAGTAAATGTTCAATACATATTCAGGCAACACCCTTCCCAGAAACAGCCTAGTTTTTGTCAGCTTCTGCAAAGAGTGTTACCTCTGAATGAAGGGAAAGTGAATGAATGAGTCAATGAATGAGTGAATGAGTTGAATGAATGAATGATGAGAGAAAGAAGATGAAGTGTATCTAAGGAATATGGGAGAGAAAGGAGATAACAGAAAAAAATACAAGATAAGGGAAATATAGATGAGAAGGGGAAACAAAGCAAAGGGGAAAAGCAGAAAGGAGAGGAAGTATGAGTAGGAGTTAGAGGGAATGAAGATAATAGTGGAAAAAGGAGGGACCCAGAATAGGAGAGGGAGGGACTGACAGAGGAGGAGGAGAGCTTTTGGAAAATGGAACCCAGAGGGGAACTTGTTGACTCAGCCTCTAGCCTTGGATTTTCTTCCTTTCCCCGGGAATCTCATTTTATTTTATTTTCGGGAAGGCAGCTTGGTTCCGTGACTAATTTGTTCTTAAACAAACCAAACCCAGGAGGTGGGACAGTTGGGGCCCTAAGTGGGGAGACTGGTTGGGGCCTGAGTCACTGACTACCCAGGGGGCAGGTCTAGGCCACCTCTAGGAAATCCCTTCCCAATCCTGTCCCCACTCCCAAAGGAAGGGGAGAGGTGCGCTTCTGTCCCACCCACTTTCTCATCGACTTCTTGGAGAGGTAGAGAAATGTTTGGGAGGCCTGGGGAGCAGGCTCCTGAATCAGGCTGGCTCCTCTAAACCTTATGAGGCTCTGCCTGGGGAAGAAGTTTCTCACCCAGAAGTCTATTCCATCCTGATCTTCACTACCTCTTCTTTCCTTATTCCAGCTCCTAGCATAGTGTCTGACGCATAGTAGGTTTATTGACTGACTGTTCTGCCTAACCCCATTGCCCGCTGGTGGGCACCCCTTGCCCCGTGCTTTGTCTCCACAGCTCAGAAAAGCAGTTTCAGTTCTTGAGGAACCAGCCTTATAGCCCAAGGAAAGAGGTCAGGGTGCAGGGTCCAGGTCAGAGCTAAGGCATTTCAACACCTGGGGCCCATGGCCAGAAGAGGAGACAGTCCGGGGGAGGGCATGGGCTAAGTGTGCTTTTGTGACCTGGTACTAGCAGCAGCTGGATGGGGCTGCCTCGGGGACAAGCATTTGGGCTGGGTGATGGGGGGGTCAGGATCTCAGGGCCAGCAGCGTTCTGCCCTTCCCCTTCCATTAAAACCGACCCGAAAACATTAGGAAAAACAATTAAGGGGTGGGCAGCGGTGCAGCGCGGCGGGCGGGGGAGCTGGCTTTGGCCGGGCTCTCAACGCCATTGATTTGCTATTATTAAAAACAGCAGCAGGGGCAGCTGCAGAGCAGACGCTGCAGCGGAGCTGTCGGGAACTCGTTTGGGGCTCCTCGCTCCCAGTTACTGGAAAGGTTACTCCCGCATGTGGCAAGGTTGAGATGAATGGAGCCCTAGGCAAGCCTCGCTGGAGTTTGCCTGGGGGTGGCGCTGCCAGCCAGCGGGCAGGCCTAGCCCAGCGGTCAAGGATGGGGGGAGGGTGGGAAGGAGGGGTGGATGCCGGGCATCCCCGTTTAGGGAGGGGGGGAGCAAAGCGCCCAGCTGGGAACGCCCGCCTCGGAGCCCTAGCCCTGCCCCTTCCCTTGCAAGCATTCCCCACCAGAGGAGGACCGACCTACCGCAGGGCGGACACGCTAGACTTTGAGTCCCACCCCTCCCAGTTAAGCCTCGGAGCGCCCCACGGCCCTCAGGACTGCTAGATCCCCTCTCGGGACAAGTGCAGTTTGTGCCCTTCTAGAAACTGGGAGGAACTCCTGGACTGCCGGGGCGGAGACGAGGGTCCCTCCCCCTATCCTACCCCCCCCCCCCGCACTGGAGGAAGGAGGGGGCGGGGCTGGGAGGGGCCTGGAGGCAGGCTAGAGTGGAAGAAACCTCAGGCAGTTTATCAGCAGCTGCGAAAAGAATCTATCTCCTTTCCCGGTATCCTCCCCACCACCCCGAGGGTCGGTTCCAAGAGGAGAATTAATGCTTGTGGGTGGAAGGGGGAGAGAGGCCTAGGAGAGGCTGCTTAAGGAGGAGGAGCTGAGCCATCTGGTTCCAGCTGGAGCCCAGGCCCCTCAGCAGCCCTGCCTCCTTAGCCCCTTAGCTCTTGCTTCCTTGCCAGACTGGGGAGGCCTCTTTCCGAGAGGTGGGGAATGCTGCACTCCCATCCAGGCAGCCCATGAGTCACCCTCAGCAGGAAGCCGGACCTGGTTCTTGGCCACAAGACCAGTGGGTCTGGACTAGGCCAGAGTGGACTGGAGGGGAAGAGGAGAAAAGGGGAGGGGGAGTTGTGTCTTCAGCCTGTCCTAGGCTTCCCTGGCCCCAGAGAGAAGACAACGGATCTCCGGTACTGAATCTTCTCACCTTCATCCAAACATCACCCGGCTGCTATGGAGAGCTCTTTATTGGGGAGAAGGGGCGGGTTAGGAGAGGGGATGTGATTAAGGCACTAACAACTCCAGATCTGGTGGGTCATCGTTCTTCCCATCATCATTTCAAGGAATCCCAACCCCTCCCCTCCCTTCAGCCACCCCGAAACAATAATAATTACCTGAATGATGCTGGTTTAAAAGTTTACAAAACATTTTGCATATAATACAAATAATAAACATGACAAATAATGCATTATTTCACCCACTTGGTGATCGCACTAGTCTCCAAGAATTCAGTTAACTCTATGCTTGTGGCTCTCAGATCTATATATCCAGCTCTAGTGTCTCCTAAGCTGCACATTCACTTCACAATTGGTCTATGAACATCTAAAACTGTCTCCAAAGTACTCTCAAATTCAACTCTTCTTAATTTCCTTAATGCTAGTGAGTGATGTGGTTTTCAATGTTAGGTGGGCTTAGCAGAGGAACTGATAAAAATTAATTCTTGAGCCAGCAGGTAGAAGGTTCTGATAATGGAAATCAGTTTAGTTCCTGGGTCCCACCCTCTAAAGGTAATCTAGACAGAAATTCAAGTTATGTCAAGACCCTGAGGCTAAATTTTCCCTATAAAAGAATTTATGGCTCAAGGTTTTGCTGCTACTTTTGGGTCAGCCCACCCCCGCAATCTACTTTGTGGTGTTTTTCCCTTTCCCCCATGCCACATAGTGTCTCCCCTAACTCCACTATACGTCTCAACCCCACCTCTGCTTGGAGCTAACCAGCTCTTTTTGGGTGCTAAGTCCCTTTCAGGATTTAGTCTGCTATCTAAGAGCATGTCCCAACCTCAGGGGGAGCATCCCATGAGGGGTACTCCCTTTCTACTGGGTAATTGTGAGTTCCACTGAGGAACTTACCTTTCATATGTTCTCCCAACTCTATTTTACATTCACCATTCCTGGTGTCTATTGTATCCCTTCATTATAAATTCCTCTATTCCTCTAAATAAATCTACCTTTTGCCAAAAAAGAATGGCCATTGTGAATTCACAAGACCAAACCCCAACTTTTGGTGCCTGCCTGCCATCATTTGGTAACAAATCCCACATCATAGATCACATCACTGAAGATGCCACAATTCTCTTACAGTTATCCTGGGTTCAAAAAATTGCTGTCCTTTTTGATTATTCACTCTCATCCACACTATGTAACAGACTAGTGCCAAATCTTGCTTCTATTTCCATATTTTTCATTAACAGCCCCTTCTCTCTGCTTCTACAGCCAGCCAAGACCCCAGTAGCACTCTATACTTTGGTCTTCCTGACTTCGGCTCTCTCCCCAGCCATCTATCTACACAACTATCTAGTGATTTTTCCTAAAAGTATAGGTTTGACCATGCCATACCCATATTCTGTAAACTTAGTGGTTCCCTATTACCTTTAGGATAAAAAATAAATAAAAAATAAATAAAACCAAACTTGTTCAAATTCTTCATAACCTTGCGCCTTCCAATCGTTCTCTCCTTTGGTAGGCAAAGTTCTTCAAAGCCACGTTAAATCTTAACTTACACTACTATTCTCAGATGCAACTTTCCACATCCTGCTTCTGTCTGCTTTTTAATTGTTTGTACCCCTCTCCCTTTCAACATTTAGAATCCTTGGCTTCTTTCAAAGCACCAACTTTTGCCAGAGGTCTTTCCTGATCTAGTCAGGGACTAGTTCCTTTCCATCTCCTTACTCATATATGTTGTTTTCCTCCCACTTCTCTATCAGATGGGATTCATTCTTTAATGTTTCAAATTTACTTTATTAAATAAATTCATTTATGAAATCTTACATGTACATATTTCACATAAGCACATGCATATATATGTTGTGTTTCCTCCCCACTTCTCTATCAAGTGGGATTCATTTTTTAATGTTCTAAATTTAATTTATGGAATAAAACAAATGTTTCCATCACATAATATAATTTTAAAAAATGATTATCCATGAAACTGCAAAACAAGGTACAACTTGATATTCTTTTTTAAATGCACAAGTTATTCCATAAATTTCTTTTTTTTTCCTTTCCTTTTCCCTACCCCTCACTGGAGATGGCACTATTAGATATAAATAGGCACATATATGTAAAAATATTATATACATACTTCTATTTATCAGTTCTCTTTCTGGATAACAGTACCTCTCTTTTAAAATAGGTTCTTTAAAGGACAGGGACTTGAACTTTTTTCTTTATAAATGTGCTTATGGGACAGTATCTGACAATTAACTAAGTTCTTAACAAAAAATATGTCAACAGATACAACAATGCTGGGAGGTAGGGATATTACAGATTTTTGTTTGTTTTTTGTTTTTTGTCTTTTGTTTTTGCTTTGGTAAGGGTGTGAGACAAAAGCCCTTTAAAATTTTCCCTGTTTCAAACCCAAAGTGAAAGTATTTACATATGGAAAGGATAGGATTTTCAGTGAAAAGAAACTTTGCCTTCTGGTCTTAGATGGCCTATGTACCTTTTCTCTTTTTATAGGAAAAATAAAAGTTCAGAAGTTTTATTTATTTATTTATTTTATTAAAGCTTTTTTATTTACAGAACATGTGAATAATTTTTCCACATTGACCTTTGCAAAACTTTCTGTTCCAAATTTTTCCCCTCCTTTCCTCCACCCCCTCCCCTAGATGGCAAGTAGTCTAATACATGTTAAATATGTTAAAATAAACAAATAAATAAATAGATAAATCCAATATATGTATACATATCTATACAGTTATCTTGAAGCACAAGAAAAATCGGATCTAGAAAGAGAAAGAAAAAAAAAACCTAAGAAGGAAAACAAAATGCAAGCAAACCTTAACAGAAAGTGTTAAAATGCTATCTTGTGGTCCATACTCAGTTCCCACTGGCTTTTCTCTGGATGTATATGGCTTTCTTCATTACTGAAGTTCAGAAGTTTTAAAAATGTTCAACAGATTTTGATTCAGAAAAAATTCAGAAGACAGTTAGGAATCTTGTAATTTCCAAGAATAATGAATGAGGTTTCTTTGGTCTTGTTTTCTCCTTATGAATTTTTTAAAATTCTGAATAAAGCTTCAAATAAATCAAGCATTTCCATATGTATAGAACAGTATATGAAATTGTATGTTAGGTACAATTTGCTTTTCTTTTAAAATAAATAAATTCATCATGCAACTTTAAAAGCTGTCCTACTTCTATATGCTTCTTTTTGGCCTTCCTTTGGTTCTCTTTTGTGCATTAAAAAAATGCTTCAAAGAGCCTTTTTTCTTTTCCTTTTCAGGGGCTATTCTGTCCCTAACACATCTCACTCTCTACATTAAAAATGGAAGAAAAAAAAGTGAGACTCTTATAACAAATATGCATAGTCAAGTAAAATAAATTTCCACACTGGCCATTGTCCAAAAATATGTCTTATTCTACATGAGTGCATTACATGTCTGTCAGGATACTTCAACATCAATCCGCAGAAATCATGTTTAGTCATTGATTAGAGTTTTTTTAATTTTCAGGGTTTTTTTTTTTCCTTTATAAAGTTGTTTTTGCTTAAATAGTTCTGGTTCTACTTACTTGTTTTGATGCAGATCATACAATAGTCTACAAACAAATAGACATTAATCAAGCATCTATTAAGAACCAGGTGCATTGAGGAGAGAGAAAGGGAGTGAAAGAAGGAAGGAGGGAGAGAGAGGGAGAGAGAAAGAAAGGATCTCTGCCTTCCAGGATCTTAAAATGTAAGGGGAGAAGAAATTACACAAATGGATCCCAGAAGGAGGAGGAAGGTACCCCGTTCCCTGGGGCCTGGTAAAGAAGTCAGAGAAATACTAGAATGGAACTGTCAAGTGAGAAATGTGAAGCTTTGAGCTGATTTTCTTTCTTTTAAGTGGAGATTTGGGATTTTTTTTTTTTTTTTTGGAGGGTTTAGAGGAATATAAGTCCTTCCAGGTTTCTCTGAAGTGGTTCCTTCTGTCAAGAGAAAATCAGAAACCAAAACTAAGTGGAAATATTTTGAGGTTATTGGAGAACGACCATGCTTGGTTTATTGCCTAGCCTTCAGAGATGCAAATTTAGGAAGTATGTTGGTTAGTCAGGATGAGTTCACTCAGCCCTTTACCAGGAAGGGGTGTGGGGGTGAGGGGAAAAGACTAAATCTGAGGTCAATAGTTTGCTGGAAAGACCTTGCTCATTGTTCTAAACAGCTTTGCACCTGGGGTTGAGCAAAATGGAGGAGGCTTTTGTTGATACTTTTGTAAGGATGTCTATTCTTTCTAAAAGAACCGGCTAAAATAGTTAGTTGTTCCCTAGCCAAGAATTTCAGCAAAGCAACAATCAGCATCAAGGAGTGCAATACCTAATTGTGACCAGTAGAGAATGACCAAAGTCAATGGGAGCAGCATGAAGATACAGGTGTGTTTTGCTTCTACACACGTCACTCTGGTTCTTTAAGTAGGTGCCTCTCTGCTTAGAACTTTTATTTGCGTCCACTTTACCAGTTGATTCTGTATGAATCTCTCTCACTTCATTTTATCTTTTCACCCTTTCCATGCATTTCTAGCTGTCGCCCTAGTTCCAGAACAAAAGAGCCTTTCACTTTTTCCTTATCTAATCCTGGGGATTTTTCTCAGATTGTCCAAAGGTATTATGAGAAATCAATGGCCATTTATGGGGTTTCCATAGTTATGTAAATTAAATCGGAGACAAAGAGATCTTAGAGGAGGGAAAGGGACCCACATGTGCAAGAATGTTTGTGGCAGCCCTTTTTGTAGTGGCTAGAAACTGGAAACTGAAGGGATGCCCATCAATTGGAGAGTGGCTGAATAAATTATGGTATATGAATGTCATGGAATATTATTGTTCTGTAAGAAACGACCAGCAGAACGATTTCAGAGAGGCCTGGAGGGACTTGCATGAACTGATGCTGAGTGAAACGAGCAGAACCAGGAGATAATCATACACAGCAACAACAATATTACATGATGATCAATTCTGATGGCCATGGCTCTCTGCAACAAAGAATTGTCTCAAACCAGTTCCAATTGTTCACGGAAGAAAACCATATACACCCAGAGAGAGGGATATGAAATATGGACAACGTAACATTTTCATGATCTCTATTGACATTTGCTTGCATTGTGTTGCCTTTCTCTGATTCTTTTTTTTTTCTTGTAGATAGGATTTTTCTTGCATAATTTCTCAAGCATTTCAACATTATTAACATGTAGTGGACTTCCTGCCATCTAGGGGAGGGGAGGGGACTGGGGGTAAAATTTGTAATGGAATGCTTTGTAAAGATCAATTCTGGGGAACTATCCATACATATGTTATACAAATAAAAAGCTTTAATTAAAAAAAATTAAATTGGAAAAATAAAACTTAAATTAGAAAATTAAAACTCACAAGGACAAAGAATAATGAAGGATTAGGGTTATCTCCCCCCCCCCAAAAAAAGAATGTAAGATTATAAGCTCCTTGGGGACAGTGGCTGGCTATGTAATAAAGGGTGGAGATTCAAGTCTAGTAACTTCCTGAATATCCAACTAATGGGGAATCTAGGGAAAGACTTGAGCTTCAGGATAGGAAATAAAATTCTGCCTTTGAAATTTCAAAGAAGTGTCTACTAACCTAGGAACTCATTCTTGCAAAAATGTAAAATAAATCTTTCCTGCATTCATCAGTGAGGCAATAGAATTCTTGGTAAGTTATTTTATTTCTTACAGAATGTAAAATCTCTGAGATCATACAATTTTCCTGCTCTGCCCAATTCTCTCTCTCTCTCTTTTTTTTTTATCTCTTTTTACTTTTCCCTTCTCTGTATAAACCCTCATTTCATTCTGCCTCACTTAAGGGGGGCTGAAGGGTACGGTGCATTCATCCCTTACCCCAAATAAATGCTCAATAAATGCTTCTGCTTGATTTGGAGATGGTTTGAGCCTTCATTTCTTCCAAAGACAACATCACAATCCACACCCTAGTATCTCAACATTTTTAGTAGTACCCCAGCACTACCATTTCTTGTAAATGCTGTTGCTTTCAACTGAATACACCCTCTGTTGAAAGGATTGTACTCAATTTATTTAGCCAGTACCACCAAGATGGCTAGTTTTCCTGCAGATTATTCAGCTTGAAAGAAAAGGAAATGTGAAAGTCAAACAGCAATATAGATATTAATAAAAAGCAGCTATATATATTAATAAAAATGCTCCATTCTTCCTTTTGCATAGTGCTTGTTTTGGTCTGAGCCTGATTCAAGCTAGCCTTCTTACTATAAGTTCCATAATGGTACAAAATACATTTGCATCATGGTGGAAATTCTCTATCCTAATACAAAGAACTCAATAATGAAAACTACAACCTTTTCCTGGGGAGAAAGACTGTCTATCAAGTGAGAAATCCCTTTAATCCTTCCTGTCACATATTATTGATGTCATACAGAGAACTATGGGGGGTTGCTGAAGAACCTCAGAGGACTAGTTTATGATGTACATTGAAGATACAATGCTCTGTGACTATAATATTTGAATGTCTTCAAGTATTGGGTAGCCAGTTTTGGTTTCATGATGCAGAAAACATCAGTGATACTTATGTGAAGATCTTCATTGACATCCTTCAGGAAGAGAAAGGTCTCAGATTCTGTGTTAAGATTGATGAAACTGCTATAGTGGGTCATAGTTTGGGTTACAGTGCATAGATAATATGTGGACCATAACAGACTGGCTCAACTTCTCTGGAGAATTGTACAAGATGTCATTCTCTTTTTTAGGGGAAGGTTACAACTGACCCATTATACAGTTGGATTTTCCTTACACTTTACTCTCATCTATAGATTGTATGATCTAGTGACATTGGCCTCCTCTCTGTTTTTTACACAGCAATCACCAGCTAAGATTCCACCTTCTACAGGAAGCCTTTCCAGATCCCCCTTCTTGCTATTGTCTTCTTTCTGTTGATTATCTTTCATTTATACTACATACAACTTGTCTGTACTGACAAAATTGTTAATATAATTAACATAAAGGCAGAAATTATTAATACCAAATGTAATATTACTTGACATTCCCTTAAGTAATCCTTGTAATGTCAGAATTTCAATAATGTCCTTTTATTCCTACTCTTAAAATATCTACTCGATTAAATTGAGCTAAACCACATCCTAGATTCTCTCCATCTTAAAATCTTGCCTTATGGGGGAACCTGGCTCAAACTAGATGTGTTTGATGTCTTTGTCCTTTTTCATTGGAATTCATGGCACAAAGGTAAAACAGTCAGAATGAAATTATTTTCCTTGCCTAGATTGGCAAGAGCCAGTGGGGTCTTCCTACCTCATAGAGTCTCCTTCCCCTCTTGCCTAAAACTATATAAACTTTTTCATGGACTCTGCTTGGGAAATCCACTAAATATCCTCAAAGTATTAGGTTTGCTGCCCTATTATCTCAATTAAAAATGCTTTATTCCTCAATCCATGGTTCTGATATATTTTTAGAACTTGACAGTACATAGTTGTTTATGTGGTGAGTCCTACTTTAGACTGAACTCCTTGAAAATAAAGACTCCTTTTTGCTTTTCTTTGTATCACCAGTGGTTAGTACATGTGCCTGGCACATAGTACTTCCCAGTATTGAAACACTTTCTCAGTTCTGGGAAGTAATATCAAAGGATATGTAAATTATCTTTATCTTCTTGTTAGCTCTAAGCATATAGCTAGAAACTGAACTTCCAATATTACACTTTAGTGCTAGAGCTATTGCTCTTTTCTAGCCTTCAAGTTGCCAAGAAGAAGCTCAAGGCAGAAAAAGAGAGACTAGATTGAGGCATTTGAGTTTATAATTTGTCAGGGACAACGAGGTAGGGAAAGAGTAGAGTCAGCAACACACCTTTTGTCCATACACACCTCATGTCCTTTTGGTTCAAGCAGCCTGCCAGAGTCCTGACCCTTTGTGGAAGTTACCTCTTCCTGATACTTCTGCTCTCTCACTTCCTTGGCTTCTCAGAGCTTTCCTTTCTGTAACTCCATGTGGCTTTCTACCACTTCCCTTTTCCCAACTCCATGTAGCTTCTTTTTATAGCTCAAAGAAGTTTCTGGGAACCCTTTTCTCAACTCCAACTCAGGGGGGAAGACTTGTCTTCCTGGAACTGGGTGAGTTATAGTTCCCTTTCAGAGTTCTGAGGGGTCAGGGATGATTCTGTAACAGCATTGATTCAAACTCCCAATGGTGTGCTTCCCCTTCATCCCAAGATTATCATTTGAGAATCAGTTTAGTCACCAAGACTTTTAGAAAAGGATTTTTTACTAAGATGGCACAATGAAGTCATGGGGAAACAATCATTTGTGGGTGAATGCTGGGGTTTTTGTTGTTTGATTGTTTGTTGATGTTAGTCAACATTTTTGGGGGGAAGTAATTAGGGTTAAATAACTTACCCAGGGTCACACAGCTAAGAAGTATCTGAATCTGATTTTTGAACTCAAGTCTTCCTGGAGTCAGGAGGATGTTGTTAAAGTCACAATTGTCTGCATAAGTGAAAGTCCTCCTCCTCCACCTTTCTCCATATCTGTACTAGTACAATCTGCCAGGAAGAAGAGTCTATGACCATGTATAAGCCATAGAGGCTCTGGGTTATCCCAGATCACTCAGATCCTGCCTAATGGGAAAAGACACATCACCTGGAAAGAGAAAGGGCTTTGTAGGGAAAGCAAAAGCAGCCTTTCATCAAATTGTAGAAAACAAGATCAGGGGTTATTAGTTTGGGATATTTGCATTGCATATTGGTGGCAGAGAAAAACATATTCCCCAAGGCAAAATACTCGTGGCTTATGGAGAAGGTGGTGGAAAATACAAACTATAAAGAATTGTTGTACAGTTATCTATTGTATCTAGTTACTTCATTATCTTTGGAAAGACATTGAAATCACTTGAGAAACAACGGACCAGTTTCTGATATTCTGGGGAGCTAGGTGGGGTTAGTCTTGAAAGCCTGGAGTATTGATAGGATTATAATACTTCCTGGGGCAAGCAGGAAGGGCATTTATGTGATGTCTCTGCCTAAGTAAGCCTTTTGTTTTAAGTAGCCCTTTCGTTCAAGTGGACTTTCTATTACAATCCCACTCCAGGTGTATGTGTGGGCCCCCCCCCCCCGCTAGTTTTTAGAAACCCCATTTTTTCCTTTTCCAATCAGAAAGCCAAGTTATGATATCAGTCCCCCTGAAGTTATAGTTCCTCTTTGGCTAAGGTGTAGATCTCCCTAAATCCCTTTTAGGGTTAACCCCCAGTCCATGTGATATTCCCTTTAACGATATCTTCTCTCTGATTGAGAGTTCCACTATGGAACTTGGCTTCCCCTTTGTTAATTGTTAATTGTTAAAAACCCTTTCTTTACTAACTCCTTGTTAATTCACACAGTAAATAGCACTCCTTTGTAATCTGTGATGGCTAGCTTGTCATGATTGCTCCATGCCATGAATTGAATCTCTATTATGCTATTTTATATAGTATTCCCTTATCATCTATTGCTCTTCCAAATCTATTTCATATTTACCATCCTGGTCCCTATTTTACTTCTTTACTACCATAAGTTTATTTCGTGTGGAATTGAGTAAAGATGCTGTCATGGGAATATGGCCTTAAACGATATCTTAATTGTGACTTGAGACTTTTATAATAACAAATGGAGCTATAGCTAAAAATTGCAGATGTTTGTCCCCACTTGTTTCCCACCATCTCTTAATTTTCATTTAAATATTTCTGTGTGTTTGTGTGTGTGTGCTCACGCACATACTCTAAGGCAATTGTGTCTGAGATCACATTTGAACTCAGATCCTTCTGACTTCAGGGCTAGTGCTCTATTCACTGCTGCCCCTTAAGTACTTCTTTTAAAGGTGATGGTGGCTTTGAATTCTCTTTTCTGAGAATATCTGCTTGTGTAGCAGTGATTTAGGGAAATTCAAATTAAGAGTTTATTATTATTGATTTGTATTCAGAGGCTCCTTTGTTCAGGGTATTTAATCTTTGTGTTTTGCAGTTTATGCTTTGCACTCCCTTTTAATGACAAACACCTTTCAGATAGGAGATGCCCTTTCTGGCCAGATCATAATAAACCCTTTTTTTTTTTTGCTTTTTCTTATTCTGAGAGTCTCTCCTTTTGTGCATGATACTATCCCACACAATTTGAAGATATTAATTGATAAATATTGATAAACAGAACGTTTATTTTCTGATTTACAACCTCAGAGTTAACCTGACTACCCATCAGGATTCCAGGGGTACAATTCAAAGATTTGTGGTATCTTTTCCCTAATGACATTGCCTTGAGCCCCATTCTGGTTTGTTTCTTACTTATTAGCTATGCTACCCTGGCCTTCCATTTCCTCATCTGGGGAATATATCCTCATTTTCTCAGTGGAGATAATAATAGCAACTGCCTACTAGGATTGCTGTGAGGATATATTTGCAAAATGCTTGGCAGACTGTCATTCAATTGGTGCTTAATAAATATTTATTCCTTTACAAGTTCCTAAAATTAACATCAATTAGCTTTTACAAAGGGACATTTATTTTTAAAATATAGCAAAAACAAAATTATAAACATTTCCCTCTCCCCATATCTCAGAGACACACACACTCACTCCTCTATATCTCTTGTCTCTGACAAGAGAAGACTCAAACTTAGCAGTTTCTTTTCTTTTTTCTTTTTCTTTCTTTCTTTCTTATTTTGTTTATTTCTTTCGTTTTGGAGTGTCTGAAGTCAAATCTGAACTCAGGTATTTCTAAATCCAGCGCTGGTGCACTTGTTTTGACACTTAAATGCCCCATTTAGCAGTTTTTCCATAGCATCAGTCCTATTTAGTTGATGTTCAAATGCAGTTTTATTGCCTTTTGAGAACTTGTCTAAGCTGAGCCAGAACATTACTCTTCATTCTCTGGGACACTGATGAAGGGTTGACTGCAAAATCCTGTATGTACCTCACTTCTACACCCCCAGGTTCCCAGGCTCCCTGAGCCCTCAGTTGTCTCTCCTAAACTTTAAAAACTCATAAAGTCAGAGTCTCCAGATGGATCTTCTTCACCTAAAATGAAAGAACAGATGTTAAAGCAAGCAAAAAATAGAGGCTCATATTCATGGGACTGCATATTAGCCTCAGAGGCCAAAGCCTCATCTTTCAACATTGTCCCTTATACATAGGATGCTGATAGTGAAGAACATGATGGATCAAAGCACTGATTGGTCAGTGCCTTTTGAAGATACCCACTGTCTCAGTTATGCAGTCAATCAAACCAATGCTAAACAGACCAGAATTATAGAATGTCTGTGCTTGTTCCAAAGTCCCTCCAAGAGATTTCCATAACACTTCTCTATTCTCTTGGAAGCAGGCTCCACACTTTCTTCCACTAGGAGATTAACATCAAAGGTGAGCTAGTGAGTGTATCAATTCCCTATTACATAAGCAAAAAATGAAAGCATAAGCTTAGCTCCAGAAAAATTAATGCTTCTCAGCCCACCAAATACAAAGAAACTTTAAGAATTAAGAACTAGTATCAAACTATGCATATCCTTTGACCCAGCAGTGTTTCTATTGGGCTTATATATCCCAAAGAGATCTTAGAGGAGAGAAAGGGACCCACATGTGCAAGAATGTTTGTGGCAGCTCTTTTTGTAGTGGCTAGAAACTGGAAACTGAATGGATGCCCATCAATTGGAGAGTGGCTGAATAAATTATGGTATATGAATGTTATGGAATATTATTGCTCTGTAAGAAACGACCAGCAGGACGATTTCAAAGAGGCCTGGAGAGACTTTGCATGGACTGATGCTCAGTGAAGTGAGCAGAACCAGGAGATCATTATTCACAGCCACAGCAATACTATGTGAGGATCAGTTCTAATGGACATGACTCTCTTCAACAATGAAATACCTCAAACCAGTTCCAATATTTCGGTGAAGAAAGCCATATACACCCAGAGAGAGGGATGTGAAATGTGGACCACAACATGACATTTTCATGTTCTCTATTGAGGTTTGCTTGCATTGTATTTCCTTTATCGGATTATTCTTTCTTGTAGATACGATTTCTCCTGCACAAAAAATGATGCAATAACTATACATATATTCGATTTCTTAAGTATTCTAATATAATTATCATGTAGTGGATATCCTGCCATCTAGGGGAGGGGTGGGGAGCAGGGGGGAAAATTTGTAACAGAAAGCTTTGTAAGGGTTAATGTTTAGGAATTCCCCATACATATGTTTTGCAAATAAAAAGTATTAATAAATAATTATATAAAAAAAAGTTGGGAAGACTCAGAATAAATAAATAAATAAATAATAAAATAATTTAAAAAAAGAATTAAGAACTAGTACAAGCATATTTAAAGCCTCATTTATATTAAAACTGGAAGTATTAAAAAATTGCTCTCTTTCTCAAATACTAACCCAGAATTATATTTAACATATCAAAATCTTTTCTTTGTTCAGGATTCCTGAAATCTTTTTGGGGCAGAATCATGTTAGATGGCATTCTGGTTTGAACATCTCTTTCTCCAAACTGGAAATGGATTCTATGTAGATTAAAAATAAATTAAATAAACCTGAGTCTGACAGGCTTGAGCCTAAATTGCATAGTATTAGGATTATATAAACATATTAAATATATTTAATTTTTAATTTATAGAATAAAACAAGCAGCAGAAGGAAAAGAAAGATTAGCTTGACCTAAATCTTCAGAAGCTATTTGGAGAAATTGGGATGAAAAGTGCAAACAAGTGCTTAAAGGTTCAGTCAACTTCTCTTTATTGGACCATGCAGATTCAAACAAGCCCTTTGTGCTACATACAAATACAGTTTGGGACTAAATTCTAAGTATGGACAGATAACAATCCACTGATAAATTTTGACAAGGAACAGGTTGGATTGTTTTAGAAGAGATGGGTAGCAACACCTTTAGTTTTTTCAATTTTGTGTATAGTATTAGGGAGAAAGATATACATGGCTATAGATGCTCTGTTTAGAGATCTACATAATCATGAAGTTATGGTCACACTTGAAGAGGGTGTGAAGGCTATATGTGGTACCCAGGGAACTAGGGGGAACCTATATGAATTGCAAAAAGGGTATGGGGGTAGTTTGGGGAGAGGAAGAGAATGTACAGGAAGTGTAAATATTTTTTTCCATCTGGACTGCTCCCCATGCCTAGAATGCATTTCCTTCTCATATCTTACCCTTATAATCCCTAGCTTCCTTAAAGGCTCAGTTTCCTTTTTTTTTTTTAAATTGAAGCTTTTTATTTTCAAAACATATTCAAGGATAATTTTTCACCATCGACCCTTGCAAAACCTTGTGTTCCAATTCCACCCTCCCTTTTTCCCCCACTCTCTTTCCTAGATGTCAAGTAATCCAATATATGTTAAATATGGTAAAAAAATATATATATAAATCCAATATAGTCATGTGTATTTATACAATTATCTTGCTGCACAAGAAGAATCAGATCAAAAAGGGAAAGAAATGAGAAAGAAAATAAAATTCAAGCAAACAACAACAAAAAAAAGTGAAAATGCTATGTTGTGATCCACGTTCTGTTTCCATAGTCCTCTCTCTGAATGTAGATGGTTCTCATCATCACAAGATGATGGTACTGGCCTGAATCATCTCATTGTTGAGAAGAGCCACAAACATCAGAATGGATCAACATATAATCTTTCCCTTGCTATATATAATGATCTTCTGGTTTTGCTCATTTCACTTAGCATCAGTTCATGTAAGTCTCTCCAGGCCTCTCTGAAATCATCCTGCTTATAGTTTCTTATAGAACAACATTTCCTAACATTCATATACCATAACTTATTCAGCCATTGTCCAACTGATGGGCATCCATTCAGTTTCCAGTTTCTAGCCTCTACAAAAAGGGCTGCCACAAACATTTTTGCACATGTGGGGCCCTTTCCTTCCTTTAAGATCTCTTTGGGATATAGGCCCAAAAGAAACACTGCTGGGTCAAAGAATATGCATAGTTTGATAACTTTTTGAGGATAATTCCAAATTGCTCTCCAGAATGGTTGGATTCATTCACAGTTCCACCAACAATACAGCAGTGTCCAAGTTTTCCCACATCCCCTCCAACATTCGTCCTTGTCTTTTCCTGTCATCTTAGCCAATCTGACAGGTGTGTAGTGGTACCTCAGAGTTGTCTTAATTTGCATTTCTCTGAAGTGATTTGGAGCATCTTTTCACATGACTAGAAATGGTTTCAATTTCTTCATCTGAAAATTGTTCATATCCTTTGACCACTTATCAATTGCAAAATGGCTTGAATTCTTATAAATTTGAGTCTATTCTCTATATATTTTAGAATTGAGGCTTTTATCAGAAATTTTGAATGTAAAAATGTTTTCCCATTTTATTACTTCCCTTCTAATTTTGTCTGCATTGGTTTTGTTTGTACATTTTTTTTAACATAATGTAATTAAAATTATCTATTTGATGTTCAATAATGAATTCAATTTTGGTCACAAATCCCTTCCTCTCCACAGATCTGAGAGATAAACTATCCTATGTTCTTCTAATTGGCTTATAATATCACTCTTTATCATGAACCCATTTCAACCTTATCTTGGTATATGGTGTTAGGTATGGATCAATGCCTAGTTTCTGCCATATTAGTTTTCAATTTTCTCAACAGTTTTTGTCAAATAGTGAGTTCTTATCCCCAAATCTGGGATCTTTGGATTTGTCAAACACTAGATTGTTATTGACTATTTTGTCCTGTGAACCTAACCTATTCCACTGATCAACTATTCTATTTTTTAGACAATACCAAATGGTTTTGATTATCTCTGCTTTATAATATAGTTTTAAGTCTGGCACAGCTAGGCCACCTTCATTGGCATTTTTTTTCATTAATTCCTTTGAAATTCTTGACCCTTTGTTCTTCCAGATGAACTTTATTATTATTTTTCTAGATCTGTAAAATAATTTATTGAGAGTCTGATTGGTATGCCACTAAATAAGTAGATTAATTTAGTAGTATTGTCATTTTTATTATATTTGCTCAGCATATCCATGAGTACTTGGTATTTTTCCAACTTATTAGATCTGACTTTATTTGTGTGGAAAGTGTAGTTTTGTAGTTTGTAGTTTGTTTTGTAGTTGTGTTCATGTAGTTCTTGACTTTCCCTTGGTATATAGATTCCCAAATATTTTATACTATCAATAGTTATTTTAAATGGAATTTCTCTTTGTGTTTCTTGCTGCTGAATTTTGTTGATAATATATGAAAATGTGGATGATTTATATGGATTTATTTTGTATCCTACAACTTTGCTAAAGTTGTGAATTGTATCTAATAGTTTTTTAGTTAATTCTCTAGGGTTCCCTAAGAATACTATCATATCATCTGCAAAGAGTGATAATTTGGTTTCCTCATTACCTACTCTAATTCCTTTATTCTCTTTTTCTTCTTTCATTGCCAAAGCCAACATTTCCTTTTTTTTTAAAGCTTTTTATTTGTATAACATATGTATGGGTAGTTCCCCAGAATTGATCTTTACAAAGCATTCCATTACAAATTTTACCCCCAGTCCCCTCCCCTCCCCTAGATGGCAGGAAGTCCACTACATGTTAATAATGTTGAAATGCTTGAGAAATTATGCAAGAAAAATCCTATCTACAAGAAAAAAAAAAGAATCAGAGAAAGGCAACACAATGCAAGCAAATGTCAATAGAGATCATGAAAATGTTACGTTGTCCATATTTCATATCCCTCTCTCTGGGTGTATATGGTTTTCTTCAGTGAACAATTGGAACTGGTTTGAGACAATTCTTTGTTGCAGAGAGCCATGTCCATCAGAATTGATCATCATGTAATATTGTTGTTGCTGTGTATGATGATCTCCTGGTTCTGCTCGTTTCACTCAGCATCAGTTCATGCAAGTCCCTCCAGGCCTCTCTGAAATCGTTCTGCTGGTCGTTTCTTACAGAACAATAATATTCCATGACATTCATATACCATAATTTATTCATCCATTCTCCAATTGATGAGGAGCCATTCAGTTTCCAGTTTCTAGCCACTACAAAAAGGGTTGCCACAAACACTCTTGCACATATGGGTCCCTTTCCTTCCTCTAAGATCTCTTTGGGATATAAGCCCAATAGAAACACTGCTGGGTCTAAGGGTATGCACAGTTTGATAACTTTTTGAGCATAGCTCCAAATTGCTCTCCAGAATGGTTGGATCCGTTCACAGTTCCACCAACAATGTATTAGTGTCCCAGCTTTCCCACATCCCCTCCAACATTCATCGTTATCTTTTCCGGTCATTTTAGCCAATCTGACAGGTGTGTAGTGGTACCTCAGAGTTGTCTTAATTTGCATTTCTCTGATCAACAGTGATTTGGAGCAACTTTTCATATGACTAGAGATGGTTTTAATTTCATCATCTGAAAATTGTCTGTTCATATCCCTTGACCACTTATCTATTGAAGAGTGAAAAGCCAACATTTCTAATACAATATTAAATAGTAATGGTGATAGTGAACAACCTTGTTTCACCCCTGATCTTATTGGGAATGGTCCTCCATTATATATGATGCTTGCTAATGGTTTTAAATATATGCTATTGATCATTTTAAGGAAAAGAAGGCTAAGTTTTTGTGATAGCTCCTAACAGAAGTCTTTCCTGATTTCTTCAATTGTTAGTGTCACTCCTCATTTATTTACTTAAATACATGTTATATCTCTCCCCATTTTTCCATGCTCCCAATAGACTACAAGCTCCTTGAAGGCAAGGACTGTGTTTCCTTTTTTCTTTTCTTTATGTATTCCCTAATATTTAGCACAATATCTTTTGCATAAGAGGCTATTAATAAATGTTTGTTGGATTGGATTGGATTAGAAACCAAACTGTAGAGAGATTGTTACTTGCCCCAGATCTAAGTGTTATGGTATCAGAGGCAGAATTAAAATTCAGGTCTTTCCAGCACTTTTTCTCCTCATGTCACACTGCCTCTAGCATCACTAACCAGCCTCGGCTTTCTATTCACTCTAGACAAGAACAAAACATGACAGGAGCTCTGAGAGAAATGCAAGGAAGGGCCAGAATCAGGGGGATATGTCTGAGGACCAGCCAGAAAGACCTGATTAATCCAAAAATCAGAGGCAAAGGAAATAAAATTTAGAATAAAAACCTTAAAGCCTGACTGATGAGTCAAGTTCATTCATAAAACAACACTATGTAGTTATTATTTATCTGTTTATATACACAGAGACCTTCCACACACTATAAGAAAGTATCCTACTTGGCCTGTTCACAGTCTGGCTTCAACCAAATTTCTAAATGAATCCAGCCTATGACAAATAATCTATTTTGCTTGTATCCACTACATGGCCTTCATCCCAAAGCTCCTCACACTGATTCTCCTACAAAGATTCCCTTAGATGACCCAGACTCTTTTGTCAACAAATATTTATTCAAGTAAACATGAGTTGTTTAAAAAAATTCAACTAGCAAACATGTGCCATTATTTTCAGGGTTAATAAGCTACAGAAAGATGCTTGGAAAAGCCTTTAAAACTAGAAGCTCTTGAATTTGGAACTATGCCCAAAAGGCTATCCAACTATGCATACCCTTTGATCCAGTTATGTCTCTCCTGGGCCTGTATCCCAAAGAGATCATAAAGAAGGGAAAAGGTCCCACATGTGAAAAAAAATGTTTGTAGAAACCCTTTTTGTAGTGGCAAGGAACTGGAAACTGAGTAAATGCCCATCATTTGGGAAATGGCTGAATAAGTTATGATATATGAATGTTATAGAATATTATTGTTCTATTAAAAAGGCCTGAAGAGACTTATATGAACTGATGCTAAGTGAAGTGAGTAGAACCAAGAAAGCATTGTACACAGCAACAACAAGATTATACAATGATCAGTTCTGATGGGCATAGCTCTTTTCAACAATGAGGTGATTCAGGCTATAATGCTCTGGAGAAACTGAGGCAGTATTAGAGATTAGAGATTATTAATATTTTATTGATATGGAGAGATAAGACTAGTCGATTGAATAGGACTATTGTCTCAAAGTATTCAGTGATCTAGTGAGGGGCACCAAGGATTTTTATAGAGCTCTGGCACTTGGGGAAATAAAGGCAGAAGTAGGGGTTGAAAACTGGGGGGATTGGAGTTCCAGGAAAGGACTATAAATTCAGTTCTGACAGGTTGGGGGTGTGATGGAGGGATCATAAATTCTGATAAATTTGGGAAGAGGCTAGAAGCCATTGAGTCTGGGGCAATAAAGATAAGGGGGATGTCTAGGTATTTGAGATAGGCCATCTGGAGGTTTTATGATTCTTTGGAATGCCAGTAGTCATAACTTGGCAGCCCCAATTATCTCAGTCCTAATTGTCCAGAAAGGGGGGTTGCTACCAGGCAGAACAATTAAGGGAAACTGAGACAGAACAATTGAGGGAAACTGAGACAGAACAATTGAAGGAAACTGAGACAGAACAATTGAAGGAAACTGAGACATGGGAACTGTGGCACAACAGGCTAATTCCAATAAACTTGTGATTATAGAGTCTTTTATACCCAGAGGAAGGACTGTGAGGATTGAATGTGGATCATAACATAGTATTTTCACCGTTTTTGTTGTTGTTTACTTGCTTTTTGTTTTCTTTTTCATTTTTTCCCTTTTTGATCTGATTTTTCTTGTGCAGTATAAGTGTAGAAATATGTATAGAAGAATTGCACATATTTAATATATATTAGATTACTTATGGTCTAGATAGAGTGTGGGAGAAGGAAAGGAGAAAAAATTTGGAACACAAGGTTTTGTAAAGGCAAATGTTGAAAACTATCTTTGCATATATTTTGAAAACAAAAAACTATTATTTAAAAAAATAAAATTAAAAAGCTATTATAAAAAAAACAAACCCAGGAGTTCTTAATCTGGAGTTTATAAACCCTCAAAGAATTGTCAAGATCACCATGTAAGACTACCCCTATCTTTTCATTCTTCCTTTTTTATTAGTAGGAAACACCCTGTTTTCCAAAGCTGAGACCCAGCAAGCAAACTGTGCCCTGAGCTTGGTATAACAACAATTCCTTGTGCTCATCCTCTAGATGAACTCTGTTGCAATGAACTCCCTGAATTGTTTCATACCAGCTCCAGATGGTCCCTGAGTTCAGAGAAGGACCTGGGGGAACTGCTTTCCGGTTATAAAGGTAAACACTTCATTGTTGGTGTTACCCCTAATTGCCATAACTGCAGATCATTTGGTCCTTCTTTGGCTAGCCACTAGTATATGTATTAAGGTTTGACCTCGATGGAGTGGGCTTCCTTCTAACAGAGACCTTAGCACTCATGTCTAGTTTCCTTTCTTCAATGGAATTAGGAAAGTTTTTTCGCTTATAACCATTCTAAGTTCTATGGTTTTGTTTTATTTTTATTTTTCAGAGTTCACAATTCTTGTGACAATCTCTGTGAACTCTTTGATAATTAGTGGTTATATAATTGTTGTGGCTTTTTGGTCATTTTTCAGGGTTTAACAGGCTTTATGGATAGATTTCAGGGTATCTATAAACTAGGAAGGAAAAGAATGAACATTTTTATTTTTATTTTCACTTACTTCTAACTGAAAATGGACATAATCCTTCAGTTATGAGTGTAGGCAACAAACCACAATAGTGTTAGGCTTCCCCAAAGGAGTCCATGACACAAATAGGTTTTTAAAAAACAAACCAAAACTCTGCTCTGACCAATATATTCCTATCCCCCACAATTCTCAGCTCCCAGATCTCACAGTAGGTCAGAGAGAGGCAAAGTGAGAAAAACAATACAGACACAAATAGAAATTCATGGAAATAGATACACAGAGAAAGATAGAGACTGAGAGGTAAAAGAGAAACAGGGAGAGATAGAAATACAAAAAGAGAGAAAGAGTTTGAAGGTTTACTAGCTCCTCTCCCCTCTGGAAGGAAGGGAGGGCAGAGGGGCAAAGAAGACTTAGGGGCTATCAAACTGGTATTTCACTCTCTCTTTTGTTCTTCCTTTCAGCTTCAGCCCCTTACTCAGGGGCCCATTGCTGACATAAGGCAGGAAGAGCTCAGCTTAGGCACTCTGATCTAAATCAGAGCCAGCAGCTTGAGTCAATCTGCTTTTGGTTTCTGTCCTCCTAAATTAGCTTTACCAGGTTGAGAAGGGTGGGTTTTCTGATGAAAGGGGGATGAAAAAAGGTAAATTCAGAGAAAGAACTGAAAAGGCTATACTGAGACAGCAGTGGGGTTTCCTCCAGCTGTATTGTGGGGGCAGGAAGTACAGCAGGTGTGAGGGGAGTGGAGAAAGGAGGGGTGGACAGCTCTCTGTTCTCTGTTGCAAGGGTGTTTTACAGTAAGAGAGCTAAGGTCTCAAAGGAAATGCAAGGAATGTGCCTGTGCCTCATTCATAACTAGCATTTAGTCCCCAGTATTCTGTGCTAGAGGGCCAGGTTTAACAGTCTGCCTGTATTTTTCAAGTACTAGGGAAGGGGAGGAAGAAATGGTGAAAGGAGGGAATGCTAATCAATCAACATTTTTTTTTTTAGTATTCTCCAGAAATATTCTCCCAGCAGCAGAAAAACCTTTCTAGTTGACCTTCAAGCCTATTATTTAATTTAGTAACTCATATTTGCATCATGCTTTCCAGTTTTCAAAGTGCTTTCTTCACAATAAGCCTGGCTAAGTAATCAGGGCTCTGAGAGCAGTTAGCTTTAGAGGTCATAAGTAGGAATTCTGGCAACAAAGGCAAATTCAGTTGATGGGGGATAGGACTAAGACATGATTTTTGTGGCTCACTGAAGACATGGTTCATGGGAGTTGAGGAGGTTGACAGACAGAGAAGCTAGAGTTTTTTTCCCCCTGAGGCAATTGGGGTTAAGTGACTTGCCCAGGGTCACACAGCTGTTACATGTCTGAGATCAGATTTGAACTCAGGTCCACCTGACTTCAGGGCTGGTGCTCTATCCACTACGCCACCTAGCTGCCCCTAGAAGCTAGAGTTTTTGAAGGAATAGAAATAGGACTGGAGAAAATTGGCCAGCCATTGAACTTATTGGAGAATGACCCAAAGATCCATGGAAGACCACACAGAAGCAATAAGGATCTGGACCATATGGAGTAAATTTGAAAAGAGAGGTGATTGTTGAAGATTGATAGCAGAGAGATATATGGATGTGGCAGTGGGAGGAAATGAGTATGCCAATTCCTCTTCGTGGTAGAGAATATGAGGAGAGAAAAGAAGCCCTCTCTTGAAAAAGGTACCAAATGATGGGCGCTGATGTCTTTAGGAGAAACTAGATTTCAAGGAGCACCAGAAGATGGAAAGAATGTAAAAAGAAGAGAGCTAGAATAAAGGGGAGTTTATTGTTAATAGAGGCAGGCACCAGAGGGCACAGTAGAAAGGAAGGGAAGAGGAGATTAAGAAAGTGGGAGACCAGAAGTAAGTTATGATAAAGAGGGGGAACAGCATCCACAAGCAAATAATCATTTCCCTAATTATCCCACTGATGAAGTTTGGGATTGCCTAGAAACAAGAGGTGATCTAAGGAAAGGGGAGGAAGGAAATAATCAGACAAACAGAGTTCTAGACAATTGGTGGTGGTGGTGGTGATGATGGTTTTTAAGCAAAGGTGAGAAGCTAATGTAGATTTGGAATCTTGAAGTTCTGAAGAGTAGTAATTGGTGTTTGGAATCTCACTGTTCCAAAAAGAACTGAGGAGTCCTCAGGAGAATGTTGGAAGAAAACTATAATTTCTCTTAGAATTATACCTATATACAATATTTCTTCCATCTGTCCCCTTCTCTCCACACAAATGATTTCTATCTTAATTTAGTCCCTTATCTACTCTAGCAATCTACTGTTGAACTGACTCCCAAATTGTTCTTAGAATGGAGTTATTTTTTAAAATAATATTTTTTTAGTTATATGTAAAAACAATTTTAACATTCTTTCCCCCAAAAAAGTTTTGAGTTCCAAATTCTTTCCTTACCTTCTTTCCCCATTCCCATTGGAAAGGCAAGCATTTTTACATGCAAAACATATATTCATATGTCATACTGTATTAAAAAAAAACCCAGACAACTCCCCCCCAAAAAAATAAAGAAAAAGTATCTTTGATCTGCATTCAAGCTCTACCAGCTCTTTCTCTTTAGAAGGACAGCACCTTTCATCATAAGTAGGACAGGGGTTCTTAACCTTGTTTGTATATTGTATCATTTGGCAGTTGGGTCAATCCCTTCTCAGAATGTTTTAGATATATAAAGTACATAGGATCAAAATAGAAACAAATTATATTGAAACACAGTTATCAAAATCTTTCTATATATACATAAAGGGTTCAGAGACCCTAATTTTTGTACCTTCACCTTAGATGCAAACTTCTCAGCCTGGCATTCATCTGGTTCTCATCTACTTTTCTAGTCATTTCATATCACTCCTTTTCCCACATTCTCTATTCTAGTCACACTGGTTTGCCAGTTATTTCATCATTCATATCTTTTCATAAGTGGTTGCCTATATCTGGAATTCACTCTCTCATCTCTACCTCCTAGGATGGATGACAACTCAGCTCAAGATCTTTCTTGATCTCACCAATTAATAGTACTCTTTTCCTTTTGTAACTACTTTGTATACACTTGCATTTGCTTGTTTCATTATATATTATGTCCCCACCCTAGTAGAATGAAAATCCTTTGAATGTCAGGCAATAGTTATTTCTTTTTACCATCCTTTTTAAGTTGTTCCTCCACTGGAACTCATCTCCTCCCAAGTGATTAAAACAAACAAGAAGAAAATCTTCATTAAAAAACATGTATAGGTCAGTAAAACAAATTCCCACACTGGCCATATCAGAAGATGTGTTTCTTTGCTTTTCAAGTTCATCACCTCTCCAACAGGAGTTGAGTGGCAAATTTCATCTTCAGTCTTCTGAGATCATGATTTGTCATTATGTTGATCTGAGTTCTAATCTTTCAAAGTTGTTAGGTGTGTGTGTGTGTGTGTGTGTGTATGTGGTGTTATCATTGTATAAATTGCTGTCCTTGTTCTGTTCACTTCACTTTATATCAATTCAGAGGTTCTCCCAGTTTCCTCTAAAATTGTCAGTTTTATCATAGGAATTGTGGACCCCTTGGCAAATCACTCAGTCTTTGGTTGCCTCAGTTTCATCATCTGTAAAATGGGGATAATAATAGCACCTATCTCCAGGGTTTAAAAAACACTTAGCACGATGCCTGGCATATAGTAAGTACTATATAAATGTTAGGAGGCAGCTAAGTTGCTCAGTGGCTTGAAAACTAAGTCTAGAGTAAGGAAGATCTGAATTCAAACCTAGTCTCAGACGCTAGCTGTGTGACTCTGGGCAAGTCACTTAATCTGTGTTTGCCTTAATCCATTGGAAAAGGAGATGGCATTTTAGTATCTTTGCCCAAAAAAACTTACTTTGGACACTATGGTCCATGAGATCATGAAGAATCAGGCATGACAGAAACAGATTGAACAACAAGAAATATACGTTAGCTATTATTTTTTTATAATGATATTCCATTAAATTTATATACTGCTATTTATTTAGCCATACTCCAGAGACTATTTCTTTTTTGTCTTTTTATCCCTAACTCCTTGCAGAGTACCCTATACATAATGGTGGTTAATATCTGTTTGTTAAATCGAATTGAACTGAACAAGATCTTTTGGGTCTGAGAGTTGGAAGGGACTTTAGAAGTCATTTCCAATCTTTTCATTTACAGAAGAAGAAACTGAGGCCCCAAAGTAATTCTCACAGAAACCATTTATGTGTAAAGTAAGTTGCAACCTTCATAATGTTCCATAGACTTGGACCCCCATCCCTCACATTCTTCACTGTAGGATAGTGAGCAATTGATTTTGACTGATACTGCTTTCCCAGCAAATATGGCAGCATTCTGGAAGATATTTGCCAAAACTTCAGATTAGGAATACAAGACACTTGATGTTCCTGCTTTGCATTCTTGATAGAAGGCTCTTGCTTCAGCTGCTAAAGAATGAGGATCAAAAGGACCCACATGTGTAAAAATATTTGTAGCAGATCTTTTTATAATGGCAAGGAACAACATAGCATTTTCGCGCTCTCTATTATTGTTTGCTTGCGTTGTTTTTCTTCTCAAGTTTTTTTTTTTTTTCCTTGTGGATCCGATTTTTCTTGTACAGCAAGATAACTGTATAAATATGTATACACATATTCTATTTGTCAAGTATTTTAACATAATTAATATGTATTAGACTTTCTGCCATCTAGGGGAGGGGATGGGGGGAAGGAGGGGAAAATTTTAACAGAAAGCTTTGCAAGGGTTAATGTTGAAAAATTGCCCATGCATATGTTTTGCAAATAAAAAGCTTTAATTAAAAAAAAAGAAAAAGAAAAAGGGATCATTGAAGCATTTTTTTAAATGCACAGAAGAGATCAGAAGAAAGTTCAGAAGGAAACAAAGACAAGGACAGCTTTGAAAATAATGTTGAATTTTTATGAGTTTTTTTAAAGCAAGTACCCCACAGACTAATTCTTAATATTTTTGTAAGTTTTCTTTGTACAATAAAATGTATATATATGGCTTACTTATATGATACAAATATAAAGTCGGTAGGACTAAAGGAAGTTTTCCAGTAGAGGATTTCTACTTATTATTCAGATCAATATTCCATTTCCTTTCCTCCTAGATTGAATTTTGACTCTGGCTAGCAAGGGTAACTAAACTTACTCAGCTTCATGGTGGGGTGTGGAGGATAGGAGTGTGTGGAGGGAGGGAATCAATTTCTTCATTATTGAAAAAAACTTTGTCCCAGATTGCCATTCCTTCCACACACACACCCCTTAGCTGATAGCTGAAATAGATTTCCACCTGACAGAGTATATATTACACTTTCTTAATGGTTGATTGATTGGTTAATTAATTGATCAAATGACTACCTGCTTTCTGTAAGTTTGTAGAGAAAGGCTCATGTCAGGATGAGCCAGGGGTGGGCTGCTCTTACTTTTGTAGCATCTTCAGTGTCTTGCTTATAATTATGTAGTTGATGAATGTTGTAATCAGGATCGAAATTAAAGCTCCCTGACTGCTCCCCCCAACTTCTCATACCCACCCATCCCACCCATCCTTCTCTGACTTAATAAAAAAAAAAGTGAAGTTAAACATTCTAAAGCAATTTATAATGTCTTACTCTCCTAGGACAGGGTAGAATAAAACAGGGACCTGAAATTCCTTCTAGTTGTAGATCACAGAATATCAGAATTAGAAGGGACTGTATCCAACTTCCTCATTTACAGATGAGGAACCAGTAAGGGGAAATAAATTGTCCAGAGTCACAGACCTAATTACTGAAAATGCCAGGAATAGCTAGTTCCCCCCATCTTCTAGTTCCACATGCAAATGGTTCTTTTCACCATACTAAGAGGTGAGTATTGTCCAGTTATTGGGAAGGTAGAGAAACATTCATGTCTGAGGCATGGATTATAAAGGAAGAGTAATTCTCTGAACATTTTTTGATCTTCATTCTTTTTTTTTTTTAAAATGTATTGATTCATTATATTGAATTTTTCCAATCACATGCAAAGATAATGTTCAATATTCATTTTTGTAAGTTTTTGTGTTCCAAATTTTTCTTTCTCTTTTTTTTACCTCTCCCTTCCCCAAGACAGCAAGCAATGTGATATAGGTTACACATGTTCAATCCTTTTAAAAACATTTTTATATTTATCATATATCATCTATATTTATATCCATCAGAGGTGATAATCACATAATCTTGCTGATACTATGTACAATGTTCTGGCTCTGTTCACTTCACTTAGCATCAGTTCATGTAAGTCTTTCCAGGCTTTTCTGAAATTAGTCTGCTCATCATTTCTTACAGAACAATAACATTCCATGACATTCATATACCATAACTCATTTAGCCATTCCCCAATTGATGGGCATCCATTCAGTTTCCAGTTTCTAGCCACTACAAAAAGGGCTGCCACAAACACTTTTGCACATGTGGGTCCCTTTCCTTCCTTTAAGATCTCTTTGGGATATAAGCCCAATAGAAACAATGCTGGGTCAAAGGGTATGCACAGTTTGATAACTTTTTGAGCATAGTTCCAAATTGCTCTCCAGAATGGTTAGATCCATTGACAGTTCCACCCACAATGTATCAGTGTCCCAGTTTTCCCACAAACCTTCCAACATTCATCATTATCTTTTTCCTGTCATCTTAGCCAATCTGACAGGCGTGTAGTGGTATCTCAGAGTTGTCTTAATTTGCATTTCTCTACTCAATAGTGATTTGGAGCACCTTTTCATATGACTAGAAATAGTTTTAATTTCATCATCTGAAAATTGTCTGTTCATATCCTTTGACCATTTATCAATTGGAGAGTAGCTTGAATTCTTATAAATATGAGTCAATTCTCTCTATATTTTAGAAATGAGGCCTTTAATGATCCCTTTTTCTTAATGTTCTTTTTCGGGAGTAGGGCAGAGCAACACTATTACTAATTTCCCTCACCTTGTGCCAAATAAAGAAAAACAATACTAACAAATAAGTATGGTCAAGCAAAACAGATTGTGTTAAAATTGTATCTTGTTCTGGTCCCCTTGACTATGTACCCTTCTTCTACCATGTTTGTATGCAGCAATATAAAGTAACAATAGCAGGAAATGAAATTGTAAAGAGGAACCTAGAAGTCACTTTTAGACCATCCCAAACATCAAAGGAGTATAATGTGTGAAATGTATCATTTATTAATGAAAAATAACATCTTGAACCTACATGCTAAATCAGGAGATGCCACATATGCCACATATTTTCTGTCAGGGTTTTTTGGTTCTGTGATAAATAAATCTAATATAATTTCCCGACATCTACAGTATGACCATTAGAACCCCAAATGTTCTTGATTGAGATGGTATAAATCTGTAAACTTTCTTTAAAAAAAATTATTTATAAAATAAAACTAGTATTTCCATAACATAATACAATAAAAAAGATGATTGCACATGAAATTGTAAATTTACTATGCACAACTTGCTATTCCTTTCAAATATGCAACAAAATTATTATGTAAATGTATATATTGTATAAATTTCTTTTTCCCTCCCCTTTTGCATTAGAGATGGCTATTATTGGACTTAAATACACACACACACAGGTATTTATAGTAGTCAAAACAACTTCTTTGCCTAAAGTCATTCTTAAAATAATATCGCTATTCCTGTATATATTTTCTTCATTCTGCTCATTTCACTTTTCATTATTTTCTGAATGTCTTTCCATGTTTTCCCCCCTTTTTTTCTTTGTTTCTTGCTGCCTTCCTTCTCTTTCCTTCTTTCCTTCCTTCCTTCCTTCCTTCCTCCCTCCCTCCTTCATTCTTTCACTTCCTTTTTTCCTTCCTTTCCAAGGCAACTATCAAGAAACTGAGGCTGAATTTGAACTCAGGTCCTCTGGAGATGATGTTCTATCCACTGCACCATTTTGCATGCTTTTCTAAATCATTGAGCTCATCATTTCTTATGGCACAGTAGTATTCTGTCACAATCATATACCACAACTTGTTCAGTTGTTCCCCAATTAATGAGTATCCCCTCAATTTCCAGTTCTTTGTGACCATCAAGAGAAGTTCTATAAACATTTTAGAACATAGAAGTTCTTTTCCCCTTTCCCTAATTATCTTCGGAAATAGACCAAGCAGTGTTATTGCTAGGTCATAAGGCATGTGTAGTTTAGTCACTCTTTGGACATAATTCCAGACTGCTCTCCAAAAAACAATGTATTAAATTTCAAGTTTTATTGAAAGCTTTAAAATGATTTGAATATGTTCATGAGCTTACCCCAAGGAGGCATAAATTAGAGTTAGTCTATTCCCCATAAAAATCCTATGAAAGTGACACTACAAACTCCTGAACTTCAACACTCTTCAGTCTCCATCTGGGTCCATGCTACTTAATGTTCCTGACTCTAACTCATGATTACCTGAATGATTTTCTATGCCTCTCCCCTTCCTCATTCTTTTCCTCATGCTGATGCCTTCTTTTCCCACCCCATGCCCATGTATCTATCTCTGTACTCCTCCCCTCTTTGTCTGCCTCTGTTCTTTCTATGCCTGTTTACCCCTTCATCTTCAGTCTCTTTTTTAAAGTGTGACTGAAACTTTACTTTCTGCTGCTATCAAGGTCTGTCCCAGTGGGTACCTAAAAATTCAAGCATGCAGAGGCAGCTAGGGGGCGCAGTGGATAGAGCACCAGTCCTGAAGTCAGGAGGACCTGAGTTCAAATGTGGTCTCAAACACTTAACATTCCCTAGCTGTGTGACTCTGGGCAAGTCACTTAACCCAATTGCCTCAGCAAAAAGCAAAAAAAAGAAAAAAAATCAAGCATGCTTGTGCCCCTTTCATAATTCATAATTAGCAAATCAAAATTCACACATTTTCTACATTCAAAATGTAGGTCTTATCCTGCACCATGATTCTGTCAGCCCTCTTTATGAAAGTGTCATTGAACCAGCTAGTATACTGATTAGTCATTACTTCAGAGTTCTTAAGTCTTTCAAAATTATTTTTCTTTACATGACCATAGTTACTACATACATTATTCTTTTGGTTCTATTTACTTCATTTTATATCAGTTCATGTAAGTCTCAGATTTAAAGATTGAAAAGATTCTGAAACCAGATCTTTTATTAGGAGATATGGCACAAAAATATTGTAATACATTTATAAATCATAGCATAATTTAACATATATGATATTACATTTGCATAATATGTACATTATTATATGTCACATGATATATAAATTTGATATTATATTTACATAATATATATTTAATATAATATAATCATTTATTTAGTCATTCCTCAATTGATGGGAATCCTCTTTGTTTCTTGTACCTTGCTACCAAAAAAGTGGTACTATAAATATTTTTATACACATACATTCTGCTTTTTATTTTGGGAGCTTGGTTCCAAATTGTTTTCTATAATGGTGGGCTCAGTTCACAGTTTCACCAATTATACACCATTATGCTTATTTTCCTGCAGCCACTCCAAAATGGGCATTATTCCTTTTTGTCATATTTGCTAGTTTTATGCCTATGAAGCAGAATCTTAGTTATTTAAATTTTCATTTCTCTAATTAGTAATGATCTGAAGCATTTTAAAATGTCTTTTGATAGGTTGGATTTCTTTCTTTTAGAACAATCTGTTCAAATTCTTTGACCATTTATCTGTCAGGAAATGGCTGTCATGTATTTACTATATTATGGCTGTATCTGGAAAAGGCTTGACATATGAAGGTTATGTGCTCATATAGTATTACTCCATCCTTCAAAATATAATGTCTTCTATGATTCAGTATTTCTGTGTATTCTGACTAATGTAAGAGAAAGAATACATGAATAGGAGCCAGGAGATATATTTCCATGTTATGTGTTGCACCCTTTCTTCCATACAAAACTAGCATGTGTAATGCAAAGTAGGTTTTGGTTCTACTAATGTTCACGTTGATATGCCAGTGGACAGGTAGGAATTAATAATAATAATAACTAGCATTTATAGAATGCTTTAAGACTTGTAAAGCACTTTAGAAATATTATCTCAGGGGGCAGCTAGGTGTCGCAGTGGATTGAGCACTAGCC
This sequence comes from Myrmecobius fasciatus, assembly GCA_023553655.1. Classification (NCBI taxonomy): domain Eukaryota; kingdom Metazoa; phylum Chordata; class Mammalia; order Dasyuromorphia; family Myrmecobiidae; genus Myrmecobius; species Myrmecobius fasciatus. Next base: position 119,986 of record JAJPUD010006352.1, read on the forward strand.
CTGAACTCGAGGATGTGAGTTCAAATTTGACCTCATACACTTCACACTTCCTAGCTGTGTGACCTTGGGCAAGTCACTTAACCCTAATTGCCTCAGGGGAAAAAAGAAATATTATCTCATTTGATCCTTATACCAATTTTGGGAAGTAGGTGCTATTATTATCCCCATTCTACAAAGAAGGAAACTGAGACAGCCAGTGAAGTTAAAAGTGATTTTCCCTTTCACATAGCTACTGAGTGTCTGAGGTTGGATTAAATTCAGGTCTTCCTCAATCCATGATATTCTGAGAGTCTGGGATGGAAAAAAAAAGGTAGAAAAGCATTTTTAGAAAAACAGAAAGACAAGAAAATGAGAAAGCAAGCATTAGTATAATTTGATGCAAGTTACAGGCCTGCTGAAACAAGTAGAAAAGCAGCAACTAGAAAAAGACATAACAACAGAAGAAGTCTAGAGGAGAATGATGTGTTAAGAAGACTGGGAGGAAGCTGAAGGAAAATAGAACCACTGAGTCAGGATTGAAAAAAGAACATTTGTGACCTGGGACTGAGGGATAGATCCGAGTAACTGAAAGAAAGACTTCATTTATTCGAGAACCAGAGTTAAAGGTGTGAGATATCTGGCCTGGGAATGAAGCCTAGAGAAACAGCCCAAGAGTCTGACTAATGAGTCATACTCATTCAAGTAAAAACACTGTGTGCTTATAATTTGTCTATTTATATACCCAAAGGTTTTCACACCCTGTAGGACTATAACTGGCTTACTGAGTATGTGTTCACAAATTTGCTCCAACCTATCTTTCAAGACTGATTTCACATGATTCTTCCTCATGCACTTTTTACATGTCACCTAATCCCTCTAGATTCTCTAGTACTCCTCCTCCTGGAGCATTCTTCCCTTTAGAATTCCCAACTCCTTTCAAGAAAGCTCAAGGGCCAACTCTTATACTAGCCTATTTTCTGATCCCCTCTCTCCACTACTACTAACAATTGTTTTTCCCATAATTGTTTAAAGAATAATTAATTTTTAAAAATGTTATTATTTAATGGCATATTATTTTTCTGATTACAAGTAAAGATGGTTTTCAACATTCATTTTTGTAAGATTTTGAGTTCCAATTTTTTTCTCCTCCTGTTCTTTCCTCCTTTCTCAAGACAGCATGCAAACTGATATAGATCATATATGTACAATAAATATTTAACATAAATTATTTTTGACAGATTTAAAATTTTTAATGGTATTTTATTTTTCCAAATAGTTTCCAAAGATAGTTTTCAGCATTCACTTTTGCAAAACTTTGTGTTCCAAATTTTCCTCCTTCTCCCCTATCTTGTCTCTCCAAGTCAGCAAGCAATTTGATATAGCTTAAATGTGTGCAATTCTTCTAAAGTTGATAGGTTTTTTTTTTTTTTGAGGCAACTGTGGATAAGTAACTTGCCCAAGATCACACAGAATGTGTCTGAGGTCAAATTTGAATTCAAGTCCATGTGATTTCAGAGCTGGTTCTCTATTCATTGCACCACCTAACTGCCCCTACAGATTATTTTGCCTTCCCCTAGCTTTACATATGTTGTTTTCCCCCATATACATATAAGCTCTTTCAGGAGCAGGAACTCTTTCTTTTCTTTGTATCCCAAGTGCCTAGCATCTCATAGGTCCTTAATAAATGGATAATTGAATTGTATTATGCTGAAGATGTTGGAGAAGTCCTAAAGAGAAAAATAAAGGAAAAGACACAAGGGTAGCTTTGCCTTTTTCCCTCACTTCCCTTGTGGGACCAGAAAGTTACCAGTAGCAGAACAATGGAAGTGTTCAGTTTGGGAATTTGTAACATCATAGATTAAGGGGCATCTAAGTGATAGTGTTTAGAGTGTTCGTCCTGGAATCAGGAAACCTCTTTGTGAGTTCAAATCTGGTCTCAGACACTTACTAACTGTGTGGCAAGTTACTTAACCCTGTTTGCCTCAGTTCCTCATCTATAACTAAGCTGGGGGAGGAAATGGCTAACCAATCTAGTATCTCTGCCAAGAAAACACTAAATGGGGTCATGAAGTATTGGGCATGACTGAATCAATTCAACTGCACCAATATCCTAGACTGGGTGCTGAAAGGAATCTCAAAAGTCACCAATCCAACCCACTTATTTTATGGATGAGGAAACTGAGGCTCATACTTGTGACATAGTGACTTGCCTAAGGTCACAAAGGTAGTCAGTTGCAGAGCCAAGTCAGATCTTAGGACTCCAAGTTAATTTCTTTTTCTCACTTTACCTACCACAAGCTATTTTGTCACAAGGTTCATTGTTGGAACTAGGATTAAGAACTCAGAACTCCTGGATCCCCTCCCACTGCCCTGTACCCAATCTCAAAGCTGCCAGTTTCCTGGGACAGAAACCAAAAACAACTTGGAGGGATGGATGAATCAATCAGTAAGTCAGTTTGTCAGTCAACACTTTGTACTTGAAGTTCCCTGAGGGTTCTAAGGTCTACAATCTAATGAGGCCAGTGTGGTGGTTTGACACTTATCCATATGCATTTGGAGCTACAGACTGAACCCCTAACTTTGGCCAGCCTCCTTTGCTCAAGGACTCCTGACCTAGAAAATGAGTAAAGCTTGAAGTAAAATTTCCTCACTATTGGATAACCACTTCAAAGAATATTTTCCCCCTTAAATTTATATGAATAACATAGCCTCTTAGGAGGACAGGGAGGTTAAAATTCCTAGACAAGGAAGAAAACTAGAAGATAGAGTTCTCTCTACTTGGGGAATAGTATAAATAGTGAGATGGAAGAACATAACATTACAGCACAAAAGACACTGATGTTTAATGCTCATTGTAGTGGTATTATATGGGCCATAAAAGTGAGGCAAAGTACAGTTAGAGATAAAGTCAAATGTTGAGCAGAACTTTAAGGGTTGAGCAGAAAAAATGTAATTCTTTTCAGGAAGGACATGGGGGAGATATTGCAAAAACAAGATATAGCATTTGTTTCCAGAGACAAAAATGAACCAGTAGTCACATGGCAGGGGAATAGGAGTGGAGAGTAGTTACTATAACTGCTTGGTTTGAAGTAAGAGTCCAAGAGGAAAATGAAGGACAAGAGAAAAAGTTGGAGAAGGAGGGAGGGGAATAATCAGTGAAGTTAAGGTTTGGGGAAGCGATTTAGTTCATTATTTCAGATTTGATCCACAAGGTAACTGGGTGCTTCTAAATTGAGAAGTGTCAGGTCCACTTACAGCAAATCCTTATTCTCTGATTAGTCAGATGTAGGCTTTAAGGTTATTCTTTCACCTGCCCATCCTTTAAGCTCAGATGACACTGTCTCCAGAGAGCCTTCCCTGATGATGCCAGCAGGGAAAAGGAGCTCTCTTTTCTGCTGAGGTATTTGGTCGCCTTTGCTATTTACAGAGCAGGAATTCCTTGCTTTGTTTTGCAATTATTTATGTCTAGGCTTCACCCCTTCTCAAGATTGATCCAGAGAGCAAAACAAGGATCAAAAGACAGAAATTACAGGGAAGCAGGTTTTGGTTTAATAACATTGCCCGACAGAATAAGCTGCTTTGCAGGGCAGTGGGTTCCTCATCACTTGAAATTTTCAAATAAGACCTAAATTATAATCACCTCCCTCCAATAACATATGCTATAGAAAGGATGAATGATCTGTGAAGTCCTTTCTAAACATCACAGAAAACAAAAAAAAAGTTAAAACAGTCCCTAATATCATGGAATTCACAGTCTAATGAAAGGGTAAGGAGTACAATGTGTAAACAACTTTGTACAAAAAAGATATATACAGGCTAAGATGGAGTAATCTTTAAAAAAAAGCATTAAGATTTAGGACTGGTAACACTTCTTGGAGAAAGCAAGACTTTAGCTGATACTTGAAGAAAGCCAGGGAAAGTGGGAGGCAGAGATAAGGAGAGGCAGAATTTCAGACATGGTAGGGGACAAGTAGTGAAAATGCTCCAAGTCAGAAGAGCAAGAATGTCAAGTATGAAGAATAATAAGGAGGCAGTTGTCACTGGGTCATAGTACACTGAAGGAATAAGGTGTCAGTCAGAAGACTAGAAAGTTAGGAAGAAGCCAGTTATGAAGGACATTCTGTTATGGTCAACTCCCAAGAGCAGGAATTTTGTCCTGTATAAAATGCCTGAATCCCACATCCTGCCATTCACTCTAGTCACATGACCATAGACACATCATAGCCTGGATGAACCTGTTTTCTCAACTGTTTTAAGACAGATTTCAATATGATCATGTATATAAAGCACTTTGCAAATCCTAAATGCTATAAAAAATGTTAGTTATATGACAGATAAAGGCTGTATGTGCCTTATATGTGTATAAGAGTGAGGTTTTGACCAGCAGGATGATTTCAGAGAGGTCTGGAGAAACTTGCATGAACTGATGCTGAGCAAAATGAGCAGAACCAGGAGATCATTATACACAGCAACAAGAAGACTATATAATGATCAGTTCTGAAGGACATGGTTCTCTTCAACAATGAGATGTTTCAAACCAGTTCCAGTTGTTCAGTGATGAAGAAAACCATATATACCCAGGGAGAGGCCTGTGGGATCTGAATCTGGACCACAACATAGCATTTTTACACTCTCTATTGATTTTTGCTTGCATTATGTTTTCCTTCTCAGGTGTTTTTTTCCCCCTGTACAGCAAGATAACTATATAGATATATATACACATATTCGATCTGTCAAATATTTTAACATAATTAGACTTCCTGCCATCTAGGGAAGGGATGGAGGGGAAGGAGGGAAAAATTTGTAATAAAAAGCTTTGCAAAAGTCAATGTTGAAAAATCACCTATGCATGTTTCACAAATAAAAAGCTTTAATTTTAAAAAGTGAGGTTTCTCCTCATCCCAATTAACTAATCAATAGACATAATGAAGTTGTAAATATGTAAATAAGTTGTTTGTATCCCAAAGTTTCTGAGGTATGAATCTCTGGGTCCAGAAAGAAAGCAAAGTGATTGGCTGAAAAGATATGTTATATTAATTGGGCTTATAAATAAAGTAGCAGTCAGGTTACTTGGTAACCTCAGTCCAAGAAATTCAACCCAGTGACAGATATTAGTTTTGAAGCTGAGAATTCTAGGTCAGTCTAATCCAGCTCTTGAGAGAGAACCACTCTTTGGGGAAGAAAAAAAAATTTCTTCCTCCCCTGTCCCTGCTTTCATTAACCAAGTCATTAGAGAGAAGGAAGCAATAGGGGACCAATATCCAAATCAGAGGATAGACAGATACACCAAGGATGAACACAGATAACAGAAACAGGAATATGATCACAGAAAAAATACATAGCAAACACATTCATGGAGTGTGACTATTCTCAGTACCTCAAGAAGAAGACATCAGATATATGGACTTTTAAAAGTGGTTGATTCTAATAGTCTAGGACAGAGTTGTACTAAAAGGATCTTCATGAGGAATTCATCCAAAAGCAGAGAAAAGCACCTTCAGTACCAGGATTTGGTACTCCTTTGACATACATCTCTCTCTACATGTCTCTCTTCCTTGTATACTTTAAAATTGAGTCCACTTTACTGAGGAACCATGAAAATGTATATGTGTATGTATATGTTTATGTATGTGTGTATGAAAGGTTTTTTTTATCAATAATATCATTTCCTAAAAGTTCAATAAGGATACTGGCTGATCACCATAGGAGGCTCATGAGCAATGGCATTAGAAACCCTTAACCCCTTAAGGTTCCTTCTAGAACCTCAAGGGAAGCTGTAGTCATTGTCCTTTGAAGACTCAGATCACCAATTTGAAGAACAGATGGAGAAAGTAGCCATGGAAGAGATACCACAAATATAATTCTTAGGGAACTGTTGTAATCTTGGTATTCTACATTGGCTAGAATGCTACATAAGGTGTTACTTTGTTACTTACCAAACCAGGTAGTATAATAGTTGGTTTGTCCACCAGGAAATACTATACTGGGGCCACCAGTCAGATGGTTTTGACAATGTATCTATTGTTAAACACTGTGTCTTTTCTCAGTTGCATATGCCATTTCTTTTCATTCTGTTAAACACTGTATGTTTATATGGATATTGGGTATAGGGTGGGGAAAGGATAGGAGTAAAAACCACACTTTGGATGGCAAATTACAGACACATTTATGTCTCGATCACCCCCATTCCAAACTAGACTTTCTCACCTCAGTGAACCCCCTCAATTCACTCTGGTCACATGGTTTCATAAACACAGTAAAAATACAAGGAAAACCAAGCATCCTTATGTGGGATGCCTTTGTCCAACTATTTCTCAGAGAAGTCCATTTGCGTTGCTTTCCAATTATTCTTTCCAGAAATTCCAAGGGATAATCTCAAAACATCTAGGCTGAAGGAAAGATGAAAAGAAATAGTTGTATATTCAAGATTCCTCCTTAGGGTCAGGACTAAACACAAGGAAGTAAAAGAGAGTTGCTGGTGTCCAGATCCCTAATTCTTATCCTAGACTAGGACAAGTAAAAAAAAGAAGAGTGTTGAGATGATCTGCCCTTGGTTGACTAATCATTGAGATTTTTTAAAGCTCATCACCAGCCACTCACCTCTTTGGTTCAGTCTCATCTCTGAAATCTAGTTTCTGGTGACCAAAGATAGTGGCAAGAGCCACTGCCAGTAGTCTAGAGTCCAACTCCCAAAGCTTGTTACCACTTATCCATGTATTTGGCTCCTTTAGTAAGGAGCCAAAAATCTAGTGGCTATGAGTCTCTATTTCTACCTCCTGAAAATGCTGAAATATTCTCAAGGGTAATAGAAAATTCAAAACTCCAGAAACTTGTGTACCAAAAATCAGATTGTAACTCCTCCCAGTGTTTCAACAACTTTTTTTTTCTTTCAGAAACTTTTATGGTTCTCCTCTGCTCCCTATAAAAGTGAAACACTACTATGGAATTATCCACTGTGCTAATATTAAGACCCACACATACTAAATGTTCCATGACTAGAAGCAAGAAAATTGTAGTGCAGGCATTTTTTTCACCCTTTTGGGACCTAGAGATTGATTTCAGAGTCTGTGAACTTGTATGGGGAAAAAAAAATTACATCTTTACTTTCACTAAGCTCTAACTAAAATTTAGCATTTTTTTCAATATTAATGTAGACAATAATATATAAGGGTCACCAGACTATCAAAAAGGCCCATGAGACCAAAAAGGAAGAAGAAGAAGAAGAAGAAGAAGAAGAAGAAGAAGAAGAAGAAGAAGTTTAAGATCCCTTTCTATATTGGCTATTGCAGAATTTTAAGCATTAGTGTTCAGAACTTTTGCACTGGTCATGGGCTAAGAGCTGGGCTACTATATATCCATAGAGTTCCATAGAATGCCTGAAAGGAGGGTCCAAGTTGAAAAGGAGTTGGAACTCCAAATGGCCAAGTCTCTTGTCTCCAGGTTTTCCATGTCAGACAGGTTCACAAACCTGTTCCCAGAAGGTTCTGTGTTTGATAGGTCACTTACCTTTGCCTGGCACACAAAGGACAAAGTAAACAGAGAGATGAGGTAAACACTCATGAGGTGCTTACCCCTATGGGAAATACAGGGAGAGACCTACTCTTTCTTTCTTTCTTTTTTTTCAATTATTTATTTTTAACTTTAATTTTTAAAATTATGAATTCCAAATTATCTTTCTCTCTTAAGCCTCTCCCCAACATTGATAGGTAAGTAATATATCAACTATATATGTGAAGTCATGCAAAACATGTTATCCATGTTGTAAAAAAATATGGAAAAGAAAGTGGAAAAAAAAGTATGCTTTTCATCAGTTCTCTTTCTAGAAGTGGAGAGCATTTTTTATCATGAAATTGTCTTGGATCATTATATTGGTCAGAATAGCTAAATCTTTTTCAGTTTATTACTATTACAATATTGCTGTTTCTGCTCCCTTCATTTTGCATCAGTTGATCAGTCTTCTCAGATGTGTGGTTTTTTTTTTTTTTTAAACCATCCTGGAGAGTTTTACCTTTTCCATGCTCTGATGATATGCTTCAAACCAAGGAGATGTCATTTGACATGAAGGCACTAATCTCTTTCCTAAACTCCATGAACCTCATTGGCTACTACCTTTAATTACTCTTTTCCTAAATGTCTAGTTGACATTTCACTTTTAATATGTTTAATTTCCCTCCTTTTCCTTCTAAACCTGCCTTTACTCCAATCTTTCCTGTTTCTGTTGATGGTAGCAACATCCTTCTTTCAACTCAGGTTTACACACTTGCCATTATGCTTTACCAATCCCTTACCCTCATGCTCATTTCTTCAGTCTTGTCAATTATACCTCCTCAATATCTTTTGTACCTGTTCCTTTCTCTCCATGTGCATGGTCTTTGCATTTCATTTTTCCTAGATTATTATAATAATCTCTTTCTTCTTCCAGGCTGTCTTGTCCCCTACAATTCAATTCCACAAAACTGACCAAAATAAATCTTCCTAAGGCACAAGTTGGATCATATTATTTTCTTCAAAAATTTTAGTGGGTCTATAATGCCTCTAAAATAAAATGCAAGGTTAGGTCAGGAGTTGGTCTCCTCCACAGATGTCACCATGAAGAAGGGTTTGGCTGAATAGGGAAAAGTGTAGCCACTCATTCTTTGAAATTTGGGGGGTTTGACTCAGGGTGTGGCCATTCTTCCTAGATTACATCTTCTTCCTCTCACCAAGGGCCAGGGAAACAACCTTTCATTGATCCATGACTATTTCTCATTCTAGAGAATGAAAAATTCATTGAAATACCTACCATCATAAACCACCAGATTCTTATTTCTTCATAACTCTATGGCCTAAAGATAAATATCCCTGAGGCAAGTGATTTGTTTATTTTTGCTGTTTAGAAGTTTGTAAGAGTTATTAATAAAATAAAAAAACCTCTAAGATTCTCTCTCATTTGACTCAGCTCTAAGTGGAAAGAGCCCACTCCCAACAGTCAGAGAAGGTCTATCTTCTCTTGACTTCTTATCTTTGGACTACAATCTCTTTCCTAGTTTCCTCTACTGCAATCACTAAATTAACTAATAGACTTGGATTAAACAGCTATGTTCAAATTTTATGTGTATCCTTTATAAACTCTGCAGGTTTTTAATTCCAACTCTTATTCTCACTGTCTAGTCAGGTTCCCAGAAGGCTAGCTGTATCTCCTCTCAGAATTCTAGGAATACCTCTGATGAAACAGTGGGTGTTTTCTAATACCTTTAGCCTCAACTCTTTTTCAAGGGAATTAATTTTTTAAAATAACATTTTTTTTCAGTGTCAAGATATTAGGAGACACCCTGTTTTTTCAGAGCTAAGGCCCAGCAAGCAAGCTGTGCCCTGAACTTGGCATAACAATGATCCTTTGCACTCACCCTCGGGAAAAAATTACATAATTATTGTATTGCTTTAACCAGCACTGGTAGTTCTCTAAGCTTGCATAAGTTCTGGTCATGAAGCCCTGCTACAAATCAAATTTATCACACTATTGCTGTTACTCCTAATTGCCAGGGCCACAGTTCATTATACAACCATTGACGTAAGTATTGAAATCACTCCACACTACCTCAGATCCCTCCATTAGGGATAGGGCCCTGAAACATATGCTTAGCTCCCCTTTGTCTGCAAGCTGTTTTCTTCCCTTTGCAATTAAACTTATGTTTCATTCCTGCCTCTTGGCCTGCTGTATTCATCTTCAGCCAATGGTTTGGTCCAATTGGCTGATTGTGATTACATGTAAAAACAAATTTTGACATTCCTTTAACATTTGAACTCTTATTCTGATATTAAAGCATCACTACCCTTTAGCTGATCTCAAGGAACAATGACAGTCAACAGTTTTAATTCCTTTCAATCAGTTTTTTTTTCTTCCTAATGATTGAAGACTGTGATCCATTAATAACAATTTTGCAGTGACCAGACTCTAATCTCTGAGTTTGTCTTGAAACACTTGTGAGACAACCTTCTTTCTCTGTATACAAGTTGCTGCACTTATCTCTTTCCAAACCTGAGTTACAACCTAATTGTGGGCTCCATCACTTCCACTTTGCTTCATCCCAACACTCCATGTATATCCAGAAAATTTCACAAGAATCTCTTTCCCTCATTAAGGAGAAACAAATTTGTCTCTCCAGAACAGGTCTCAGAATTCAAATAATTAGGTTTCAGAGCCTTCTCACATTAATGATGTGTTTGGGGTTCAACACCAAATAAGATTTAGGAGAGCAATTGCTACCACATGTTGAGGTTTGTTCGTGTGACAAATTCACAATGGCCATTCTCTTTGGCAAAAGGTAGGTTTATTTATGAGAAGAGGTTACAGACAAAATGAAGAGGCAAAATAGGCACTAGGAGTGGTAAATGTGAAATAGATTTGGGAGAGCATATAGATACCATGAGACATAGGGGAGGAAATGGGAAGAAAGATACCATAAGGTGGAATATCATGGTAGTCTAACCCAAAAGGATTCAGCAAAGATGATGTGAGCCACGGACAGATTTAAGGGGAAATTGAACCTCAGGGGATTGATATAACTTGGCTTTCTGATTGAAACAGTAAAGTGGGGTACTCAAAACCTTCACCAGGAATGGAACTGTAAGGTTGAGCTGATCCCCATCAGTGCCCTTCCCTGCTTGTCTCAGGGAGTAATATTCTAAGTGCTTCAGGCTTCCTCTGCCAACCCCACCTAGTGACCTAGGACCTCATCAGTAGCATTCCTTTCTAGGATTTTGGATTTTGTGGTCCTTTACAAAATCAAGTAGAGTACATCTATCTTCTGCTATAATTATGGTCTGAGTGGGAAAATTAATGATGTGTTAACTATAGAGAGAAATGCAGAGTTGATATGTAAGAAGGTGATTCAATGAACCAGAATTAAGAAATGGAAGTGGAGACAGGGATAGAAATTGTTCTGGCCTCCAAGGGTGCTAAGCTTTACCTGAACTCCACTTGTATGTGTGTTATTTCATCTGGACTTATTAATATACCTCACTGATATGACAGTAAAGATTGAAAATGTGAAACGCATTGCTATACTAGAAAGTGAATCCCAGGTAAGCATTATGTTCCAATTGTTCTGGGGAAGGCACAAGAAAAATTGCATTGTATCCTGGGTAAGATTCTATTGACTAAATAACAGGAACTATAACAATAATAACTAATATTCATATAGTTTTTGAAAAAAAAATTTGCACATACTTGCAAATAAAATTTAAAAATGCAAATAAAATTTTAAAAATTACAAAAAAATTGGAAAATAAGATTTGCAAAATGCTGGATATAATATCATTTCATGTGATCCTCACAACCATGAGGTAAGTGCTATTAATACCTCCATTTTACAGAGAAACAACCTGAGGCTGAGAGAAATCAAATGTTTGCTGAGGTTCATACAGCTAGTAAGTATTTGAAACAGGATTTGAACTTAAAGCTTCTTCAAATCCAGAGTACACCATACCCCCTAGTCTATATTAGAATAAGCCCAAAGTTTGCTGAAGAAAATGTTGATGTTAACTAGGAAATAGATATCTTAGCATTTAATGTGACTAGAGCCAGAGAATATCTCTGGAGTATTAGCTGTGATTCAAGACCAACTCCAGCTTATTCAAGATACTGTTAATATATCATTAAATGGTAAAATGAAATTTTGTACTTGAATATTTTGGCCATCAGTATAGCTTATGCCAAGAGTGAGTGCTACCAGGGCACTGATTTCTCCAACTCAAGTGTAGATCAAAGCAAAATTTGACTGGTGATTCTCTGGCACCTAAAGAGTAAAAGAGTAAAGAGTAAAAAGAGTCTCTCACCTGGAGAGACAAAATTGAAAAAACAGCTTGGTAGGAGAAAGAAAGGGTTCTCATAGAAAGTGTGGTGTGGGATACATCCAAGGAAAAATTCACAAGAATATAAGATTTGTAATCAGAGGTATTTGATAAAGAATTTTTTCTTTCTTTCTTTCTTTCTTCTTCTTCTTCCTTCTTCCTCCTTTCTTCTTCTTTCTTCTTCTCCTCCTTTTTTTCTTCTTCTTTGCCATGTGACTTCAGGTTTTGCAATTTTCAGACTATTCTAGAAGGAGGGCTCTTAAGACTTTCTAACAATTTACTTTTTTTTTTCTTCCTTCTTCAAAGATTGAAGTGCCAGTGCTTTAGTTATAATTCTGACCCAGATAGCCAATGTTTCTTCCTTAAGAAGACATGAGGCTTCAATAGATGCAGAAAAAGCATTTGATAAAATCCAACATCCATTCCTATTAAAAACATTAGAGAGTATAGGAATTAATGGAC
>JAJPUD010006353.1:11900-79346 GCA_023553655.1 Myrmecobius fasciatus
AGAGAGAGAGAGAGAGAGAGAGAGAGAGAGAGAGAGAGAGAGAGAGAAAATATTAAAATAAAAAAAGACTTTAAGGGTCAATTAGTTAATTTTAATGGTGACTGGACATTTGAAAATGTTCAAGTGACTAACTTCAATATTTTCAGTTCCCTCTAGGTCTTTGTTATGAAGATCCAACTTCAGTTTTTAATTAATCATAATATTTTTAATTTTGAGTTCCAATTTTTTTCTCTCCCTTCTACCACTTTCCCACTCATTGCAAAGGCAACAAATATGATATAAATCATATGAAATCATGCAAAACATATTCCCATGTTAGCTATGTTGTCCCCAAAACAGTGAAAACAAATTCTTCAATTTGCATTCAAATTTCATCAGTTCTTTCTCTGGAGCAAGAATTCTTCAAAAAATAAATTCCCAAGTCCTGAACCTTTGCTAACACAATAACTTCCTTTTAGTTCTGTGGCTGGCAAGAATGAGTGATATTGCATCAAAACTGATTGAGGTCTGAATCAATGGGCATTGACCAGTCTGTGAACTCTAAGAGGAATTAAGGAGAAACAGATACCTTTTTAATCCTTCCTCTTAATATATATGCAGGTTGTACACATATATGCATGCATATGTATAAATTGTATATGTGTACATATACATATATAGATACAGATAGATAATGATCCTATTTAGTACCCTCTCTTTTTCTCTTGGACATCCAGAAAAATGGGAGAAAGAGACTTTTCCTCCACATTTCACTTCTATTAACCATGAGGCAATATTTAGCCACATTATGTGGCACTGAAAACATGAATATGAGTACTTGTTCTCCTTTTTTTCTTCCCACATCATAAGCCAATGACCATTGGTCCTGAAAATAGGATGCTTCTGGCCCTGGCAATAGTCAATTAGAAAGGTAGGAAGTTTCTGATCCTGGATGACAGTTGTCCAGTGGGAAGCACTTTCTTTAACAGAAGCACTTCTCAGGAAGAATGACTCCTGACATGTTCATGCTAAACTGAAGGACTAAAGAGCCACGCTTGACTGATTTTTGGCTTGGACTTTGCAAGTTGCTAGGACAGTGCAAGCCAGAGGCAAATATAGCAAATTTTAGTTAGCTGTTCAATAGTCCCTCTTTACTTCTGAAGAGAGAATGAGGATGAAAGGTTGTTGTTTTGTTTCTGTATTTTCTTTCTTTTTCTTTTGTTTTCCATTATGCTTGAAGCATTTTCTAGGGTGAAAGTAATAAACCACTCTGCTATATCTCATGTGTATTTTATACATTAAATGCTTTTTCCTGTCACCTACATTTTGGGATGATCATAAACATTTTTTTTCTTTTAAAGATTTTACACAGAATAGAAAGGAAGTCAGAGAGATTTAATAAATCTTAGCCACGTCTTTCATCAGATCATCTCAGGACTCTCCAAATCTATTTGAGTCTGAAGAGAAAAGATGAATTGTAGAAGAACTCCTGAGTCATGGCCTACAGGAAGTAAAAGAAAGGTCTCACATGGAAGGATTAGCACATGAACTAAACTTTGATAGAATTTAAGCATCTTAAGAAATAGAATTGAGGAAGGAAAGGTTTCAGACATAGTTGGGGCGAAGAAAAAGTAATAAGATGTGTCATTAGAGAGAGACTGGTCTTATTTCTCTCTATAATCTAGTAAAGGATTCTGATCCACACAGAACCATAAATCCTATGATCTTAACAGAATAGGGTAATGGAATTTAGAATAGAAAGAACAATAAAAGTCAACTAACCAAAAATTCTCATTTGACAGATATGTTCCCCACACATTGAAAGATAAAAGCTGCTAAAGATCTTTCATAGGTAATGACAATATATTGACTGATCAATTTTCTCTAAAAATAAAAATGGTAATAATTTAAATTTCTTTTAGTACATACTGTAGAGTTTATCATGTGTAGTAGCCAAAGAAACTCATTCTATGAACTACTTTTTAATGTTTAGAAATTCAGATTTGTAAAAGGAATGGAAGAGGAAGACTTACAGCTTTATTAACCAGCCATTGTTCCTTTGCTTTCATATGCTTTAATCCCAGCACTTCCTTCTTCACCAATCTGATCCCAACTACAAACTGATCTGCAAAGCCTTTGCAGTAGTTAGGTGATGCTTGGGGTAAGGAAGGATTGATGATTACCCCTTCAGAGACCAATTTAAAGACTGTCTTGAGAGTTTATTCTTCAGTTTTCTTCCTAGCATCTTCTTCCTACTCCAGTCCAAGACTCCTAACCTCATATGCTCCTGACATATTCAAGCTCAGTTAAATTGTCCCTATTTAGGCCTTGATGGGGGGCATTTCTATTTGATGAAAAAGAAAACAATCACTAAGGTGATAAAGGAACATATTTGAGCCCAGAAGGTATTGTTTCTGCCAAACGAGTGAGATTTTTTTTTTGTTTTTTGTTTTTAATGAAACAGCTATATTGACCTTTAAAATGCTGAACAGCATACCTTGGAAGAAAGATTTTAACAAAACATATACTTCAATTGGAAGAGAGCTGGGAAAACCTGCCGGGTAAACATAATCGTTTCATTTTTTTTCAAAGTTTTCCAGGCTTCTGACCCTGGGGAAAGCTTAATTAAACTCAACGAAGAAGAAAAAAATTAAATCATAAAAGTTGAATAAGTCAAAATATGAAATATTCAATTATTATTGCCTGTGGGGTTTGTTTTGTAAATATTTTATCCACAGTCCACACTCAGCTTCCTTTCTTCCCTGTCTAGAAAAGTGCTATCAGGGGAATAAATCTATGCTTCCCCTCTTAGATTCTCACTCTCTTCTTCTCCTTCTTATAATTTATTAACTGATGTTTTTAGAAACATAAGTATGCCAAGGTTCTCTTCTTACTGCTCTGGTTCTGCATTCTCTCATAGGATTGCAACAATTAGAGATTTAAAAAAGATCCATTAAAGCATCAGTCCATCCTTTGGGGCCTCACACAAGATTATTTCTTTCATAGGCTATTTCCACTCCTGTTTCAAATACAACACATTAAATGACCCATGCAGCATGACTTTCTCAAGGTGGGAGCAAATATATTTTCCTCTCATTGATGGAAAACCACTGGAGTTTTCCTTCTTCAACCCAAAGTGATATCTAGCCTTCCTTCAAAAATAATTATTTGAAATGTCAAAGTTCAGTTGATCACTTCTCAAATTTGCATTTCTTTGAGAATTCTTAGTCCACAATGAGGTCTATTAAGACTTTAATCTTTCTGAAGGTTAAAAAAAGTTCAGATGTGAGCTTTGTATTAAGTAAATGATAGAACATTAGAATTTGCTGCAGAAGATAAAAAATGTCATGAAGATCTTAAGAAATTCCCTTATGTGAAAGAAGTTCTATCTGATCTAGGGTAGCACAGATAGCACTGTACCTGAATCTCTCATCTTCCTGCATTCAGATCTGTCCTAGCTTACTTACTAGCTATGTGACCCTGGGAAAGTCACTTAACCTTGTTGCCTCAGTTTCCACATCTGTAAAATGAGCTAGAGAAGAAAATAGCAAATCATTTCAGTATCTTCTTCAAGAAAACTACAAGAATCAGACATGACTGAAAATGACAAAACAATAATAATTTATAAAGAACCAATCCACTATGCAGACACTCTGAGACAAGTGGCAGCAGTCCTAGACAGTGGCTAATATGAATATTGACATGGTCATTTGTACTCCTGGCTCCTTGCTTACAGAAGCCTTTCAGCCTGAAATGGATAAAGATCTACATGATTTCGTACACATACTGGAGTGGATGAAAAAAAAAAGATAAGTAGCTATATGGCAAGCCAGCAATATTGTACCCTATCCCAGTTTTGGAAAAAAAATTTGAATCTGAAGAAAAATCAGGAAATTTAAGCTGATTGCAATGATTTTAAGATTATTTAATCTGAAGCAGGATCATGATTGGACTACAAGAGAGAAGGAAAAAAAATTGGTGAGACATGATAGAAATACAATGGAGAAAACAACAAATAATTAGATGAGGGAAAAGATGAGGGGAAAAAAAGATGTTTAAAAGTGACTCTTCAGTTGTGAATATAGGTGTCTGGAGGTATGTTAATGTCCTCAAGAGAAACAGAAACATTTAAAGAAGGGGTAGATTTAGAAGAGAAGATGAATTCTGCTCCAAATCTTTGGGGTACCATTTTCAACTTATGCCCAACTTTTGTTTTGAAGTCAGCATAAATCAAAAGACATATTGGTTTAACTTGAAGGATCTTATCAAGTTTTTCATAATATTTCTCTACTTCTTCAACAGAATTAACTAAAATTATTTTCATGGAAATTTTTCAACTACTTATCATTAGCATTGAATACAGGGTGGCAAACTATCCCATGAAATGATGCTTTTTTGCCTTGGGATGAACAATACAAGCAACTCTCTAAATTTCTTAATTTGCTGAACCTGTACAACAATCTTATTATTTTAATTGCTAATTCTTTTTGTCTTCTAGAGTTCTTTATAAGGAAAATGTTGAGAATGATACAAATTGATTCCTCTAGTCATATGACAACTCATTGGTCTTTATACAAGAAACTCACATTTACCATATTAAATGATTACTAATTGACAATAGCTTTATTAGTGATTAAAAAAAAACTGTGGTTGGGCAAGTAGCAATAGCTGTGGCCCTGGAAGATGAGAAGATTGGGCTAAACAGCCTTTGGGATTCCTGCCTACTTTAGATCTACAATCCTATCATCCTTATTTTCTTTTGTTCAGTCTTTCCTGATTCTTTGTGAGTCCATTTGGGGTTTTCTTGGCAAAGACACTGAAATATTTTCCCTTTTTTTTCTTCAGCTCATTTTACAGATGAGGAATTAAGGCAAATGGAAGTAAATGATTTGTTCAGTATCACACAGTAAATGAGACAATTTGAACTCAAGACTTTTTTGACTCTCAGTCCCATATTCTACCCACTGTGTTATCTAGTTTGTTAAAAATGTAGCAAATTTAGTATTTTCTCTTTAATTTTCTATTATTCTATAGAAGTAGGAGGGACAGGGATGCATTTCTTTGAATTCTACCTAAAATCCCGCCTTCTGCAAGAAGGTTTCCCCTTCTCTCAAAATAAAAATAA
This sequence comes from Myrmecobius fasciatus, assembly GCA_023553655.1. NCBI lineage: Eukaryota > Metazoa > Chordata > Mammalia > Dasyuromorphia > Myrmecobiidae > Myrmecobius > Myrmecobius fasciatus. Next base: position 17,005 of record JAJPUD010006353.1, read on the forward strand.
AATAATAAATAAATAATAAAAATAAAATAATAAAAATTAATTTTCAATTTATTCTATATAGATCTTGTTTGTCAAGGGCAAGCTAGGTTGCATAGTTGGAAATAATTAAAACAACTGAATAGCAATAATAACAATACCTTGTTTGTGGGCAATTAGGTGACACAGTGGATTAAGTGCTGGATCTGGAGTCAGGAAGACCCATCCCTCCGAGTTCAAATCTGCTCTCAAATATTTACTAGCCATATGATTATGGGCAAATTACTTAACCTCATTTGCCTCAGTTTCCTCATCCGTAAAATGAGCTATAGAAGGAAATGGCAAATCACTCCAATAAATATCTTTGCCAAGAAAATCCCAAATGAAGTCATGCAGACTTGAAGATGACTGAAATGATTAACGAACCACAATATTTTGTTTGTATATAGTCTGCATGTCATCTTCCCTGTTAGATTGTGATATCCTTGAGAGAAGAGACTATTTTCTGCTCTTTCTTTGGACGTCCTGCACTTCATATTGTCTGATTTATAATAATCATTTAATTGATATTTGTTGATCTGACTTAATGACGCATGGATAAGAACTTGGTTGGGTTAAATTCAGGCCATGCTATTCACTAGCTGTGTATCCCTGAGTGAGTCTCAGTCTCTTCATCTCTAAAACCAGATGATCTCTAAGGCTGAAAACATACCCATAGGAGACAGTATTGCATTAGGTGATGGGATTTCTGTCTGTATTCTAAGACTAATGTGAATTTGCTATTTTCCCCTCCATGGTTAGCAAATTAGTAGATTATGCCTGTGTTGACACTTCTCACTCCAATGGCTTGCTTATTTTACTGATAGCTACTATTCTCAATAGGGACTGCTAGGACATAAAAATTGGGTTGATAAGGCTAGAAGGCTGATAAATTGGTTCAACACTTAATTTTTTGTTCCTAAGGCTATTAGTGAAGTATTCTTCTATGCCCCATTTGGACAATAAGTTGTGAGTATGGGCCCACCAACCCAGTGTAAATCTGTCATTCAAGGACCAGCCAATGGAATACTGAAGATATTCATTACCAGAGGTTTATGATTTTTTTTAATTCAAAGAAAGTCATGAATTCTATTAGCTAAGGCAGAGAGAGGCTATGTTGCACAACTGTATAGGGGATACCTACACCATGACAGTCATAGATTCTGGAAGTATTTAAATAGCAACACATCTATTCACTCACTCACCCGCTGCTATGTACCAGGTGGTTATATATTCAATCTTGAAGAGTGACAATTAAAATAAAAATAAAGAGAAGTGCACCTGTGAAGAGATGGGAAGATGTGTAAGTAATCATTATCAAACACCTCCAGAATAAGTTATTCCTGGAAATAATGGTGACTCATTGGCAACTATCTGGTGATAGTGCAAAAACTGAAGTGCCAAAGAATTCTTTCTAAGCTCCTGTTAAATTTAATTTTTGACAAAAGGAGTGTTTTTCCAACTTTTGTTTGGGTATGCAATGAACCTTCATCTTCATCTCCTTCTCCTAATTTTCTGGCTTCTGTCAAGGCCCTGCTAATCTACAAGGAACCTTACCCAATTCTACTCAGTCTTAGTAGGGAATGCCCTCCTTCTGAGACAATGCCCAATTTGTCCTGTGTCTTGCTTGTATATGGTTGTTTTTTCCCATTAGACAGTGAGAGCCTTCAAAGAAGGACTCTTTTTGCCTTTGTATCTTCAACCTTTAATACAGAGCCTGGCATATGGTAGTAGCACTTACTAAATGCTGATTGACTGAGTTCCCCTTCCTGTTCTACCCACCTACTGCCCTTATTCTAGTCTCACTCTACTCCATTACATTGTGACATTATAGCTGTCCAGTTTAATAAAACGTCATTCTACACTCTTTTATCTTTGGTCCTTATCCTTCATGTATTCCCACTTAATATCTTCTACACTGTGTTACCCTCATCCACCTTCTCTGTTCCAACTATTAAACAAAGGAACAGTAGTGCAGGGTGATTCTTCCTTCACCTTCAACTCATTGCTCTTCAAATTCTCTCCTGTGACTATTCCAAAACTTTTACTCTCTTCTCCAGTCCCTTAACATTGCCTCCTTTCAGAAATTTGAAGTCAATTGAATTTGAATTATATATATATATGTATATATATACATATATGTATATATATATATATCACAAAAAACTGATGCTAGAAATATGTTGGTTTCATGTATGCAAAAATGACTGTAACAGCCTTTTTTGTAGTGGCAAGGAACTGGAAACTGAGTGGATGCCCATTAATTGGGGAATGGTTGAATAAGTGATGCTATTTTAATATAATGTTATATTTCTCTACAGGAAATAATGAGCAGGCTCATTTCAGAAAAACCTGGAAAGGCTTATATGATATGATACTGAGTGAAGTGAGGAAAACAAGCAGAACACTGTACATAGTAACAAGATTATCTGATTAACTGTGATAAGATTTAGCTCTTCTCTGCAATGCAGAGATAATTCCAATAGACTTAGGATGCAATATGCCATTTGCTACCAGAGAAAGAACTGTGGAGACTAATTGTATATCAAAGCATAGTATTTTCACTTTTTTGCTTTTTTTCTCATGTTTTTCCCTTTTGAGTTTGATTTTTCTTGTACAACCTAATTATGGAAATAAATTTTAAAATATTATAAATATTTTACCTATATCAAATTGTTTGCTGTTTTGGAAAAGGAGGAAATAAGAGAAGGAGGGAGAAAATTGGAATACAAAATCTTACCAAAATGAATTTTAAAAACTTATATGTATTTAGAAAAATAAAATATTATTGAGGAAAAAAGAAAAGAAAGTTGTAGAGTCTTGATCTCAACCAAAAAAAAAAAAAAGGTTTGCCTGGAGAATTATGGTTAATCAATGACCTTCATGGAGAATAGGCTTGCATATAGAATATCTTAGTCAAAATATATGGATATTTAATTGTCTTATTTAAATAATTCCAAATTGCTTCCCAAAATGATAGTACTAATTCACAGCTTCAGCAAAAATGCTTTATTCTCATTTTTACTCATCTTTGTTAGTTTACTAAGTGTGTTTACTAAGAGTTGTCTTTCTTTTAATCCCTTATTACTTAGTGATTTAAAAATAATTGCTTGTTGAGTATCCATCTCCAGAATATCCTGTCCTTCTCTGGTTTCCATATTGTTCCCTCTCCTGCTTCTTTCTTTTTATGTCTTAACGTGCATTCTAAACCTTTTCCATTAGCTAAACATTCTTTTCATTTACCTTAAGAGTGGGTATCCCCTGAGGATGTATAATAGTTCTTCATCTCTTCTTTTTCTCCTTTTTTTCCTCCCTTTTTAGTTTCATTGTTAAGACCTTCCTGGCTCCAATTTTTTCTCTGTTTAAATGACTCACTGATTTACAAGACTATCCCCTTATAATTTACCTCCTATATTTCACCTAAATGCCCTAATGGAATATTCTATCCAAAATAAAACTCAAAGCCTCCTGCTAATCTTATTTTTCTGGATAAACATTTTTTCTAGTCACCATCTTTCTAGTCAAGTCTGAATGTTCAAACTTACATTTCATTCTTCAATCACCTTTACTTCTTCCATGTATCTAGTTAGTTCATTAGAGGTAGTGGATTATCTACAATTGTTAACTTCATTATTGACACTGAAAATGTGAAACTCTTAACTGATGACCAAAATGTAGAAGCAATGAACTGATAACCAAAATTAGAAAGCAGGAGAGACCAATGATTTGTAAATTACTTTCTTTAAGAAGAAGGTCATGGGGTGTTGGACATGGAGAGCAATCAAGAATATTATCTCCCTCCCCACAAAAATAAATTGACCACGTATTAAGGGACAGGAAATAGCTATTTGTGACTACGGGTGTCTTTCCTGAATTAGCTATTTTCAGTTGGGTCATGGATTAGTTGGAATAAAGAGTAGAATCAATACAAAATGAAAAGAATACAAATGTAAAGATATAGCATGTAATTAAAGCAATTTCAACTTATCCTATTTAAGTAACTTATTTCCACTGAGACATAAAAACTGATAATAGAACAATGGCAGAGATTATCAACATTTCCTAATGAAATTGAACTCATGTATAAAAACTGCCACAGAAGAAGTCAAAAGAATTTAAGAGCCTTCTTTTTGCCAATGAATTTATGATCTTTTTGCCAAAATGAAAGTTATGTTAAGCAGGGCTATTGTTGAGTCAGGACATAAGCCATCTTCAAATTCTTAGAGAGAATTATCAATTGTTTCATTTCTTAAAACTACAAAAGGTAATACAAGGGGGGAGCATATAGACAGCTTGATAGGAGACACAACTAAGCCAGAATATATTGAAAGCGTTCAAGGAGGAAATTAGAAGGACAACAAACACATGAAAAATGGAAAAGATCTGTCAAGCCTTTTTTTTTTTTTAACAAACTCCATTCTATATCTATGACAATCAAGACATCACATTTTAACTATCATCACAGATCTTGATCTATTGCTCTATAAATTAATAATAATAGCAATAATATTATTATAAGCAACTTCTGTTTTATAGAACTTTAAGGTTGGCAAAGTGCTTTACAAATATCGTCTCAGTTCCCACAACAACCTTGAGGCAGATAATTTATAAATGAGGAAACTGAGGAGAGAGAAGTCAAGTGCCTTACCAAGAGTCATATGCCTTGTACGTATCTGAATCTATCTTTTATCACAGTGCTGGCACGTAGTAGTTACTTAATAAATGTTTCTTGATTGATTGAATCAGGATTTGACCTCAGGATTTGGTCCAGAGCTCTCTCTACTACCCCATTCATGAAAAAGAAACATCAATTAGGAAAACAAAGACTGGAAGAGAAGAAAACACATCTACCAGAAGAAGCTTGTGTTGAAGGCTACACAATATGGAAGACATCTAGGCATTGAGTCAATAATGTAAACATGTATTGAAGCATTCCCTTATGCATTGTCAGATTTGTTGATAAGTTCTTCTGCTCTGGCTATGCAGTGAATATAGAAACAAAACAAATAATCAGAATTGTGCAAACAAGGTATTAATTACTTGATGAATCTGTGGGTTTCCCTGTTGTTGGAGGATTTCAACTGGAGGCCAGATGACCACTTTGTCAGGAAAGTTATAATTCCTATTCAGTTATTGGTTTGAATAAATGGCCTCTGAGTTCCCTTTTAAAGTTAATAGTCTCCTATTCTAGAATAGTAGTATGCCCTTTGCTCTTAAGATAGATTTTATTTTTTCTCTTATCAAAATTAATGTTTTAATTATAAAATAAAAAGTCAAGTCAACTAACTTATTATCTGCTGTACACATCACATTATGGTAGATATTGGGAGAGATAATTCAGATAAACTTAATCTTATGATGCTTACAGTCTTATAGGGAGATATATATTCCTTCATTCAAAAATAGTTTTTAAATACCTACTATATATAGAACATTAGAAGAAATTCAAAGATTAGCTATCACAGACTCTGCTTTCATTGAGCTGATACTCTCTAAGGGGATAAGACCAACTTGAGATACTAATACATGAAAGAATTAGAACTTTATTGTAAGTTCCTTAAAGCTAGGGATTGTTTGGTTCTTTATATTTGCATTTCTAGTTCCATGCTTGCTAGTTGATTACTTTAAATCTTTAAAACAATATAAAATATTACAGCATGATTGAAGGAGAACATTAATAATTAGGAGGATGTCTGAAGTTTATGATATACATACAAATAATTACAATATAAAATATAAATATATGTGAGATATACAAGCTGCTAATTTCTAGGCAGAAAAATTATTATGGAATTAGGAAGATCAAGGAAGGCTTCATGACGGAGGCTATATCTTAGTTGAGTTGTAAAAGATGAATGGAAAGTGAGTCATCAATATCTCCAAGGTAACTGTGAGTCAGAATAATAACACCCACTAACATATTTGTGTATTATATATATATACATATATATGCATATATATGTATATATATAGCCATTTGTGCTATTATGTTCCAGTCACTGCTGTTAGTGCTTTACAATTATGATCTTTTTTGATCCTCACAACAACAGGAGCAGATCCTATTATCCCCATTTTATTGATGAAGAAATTGAGGCAAATGGGTTAAGTGGTTTGCTCAGAGTAATATAGCTAATGTCTGAGGCTGGGTTTGAATTTAGATCTTCCTGATTCTAGGCCTGGTGCCCTGTGGATTACACTATGGAGCATTCTATATTCAGATCCTCTCTTTTTCCAGTTTTGGGAGGGAGTATTTGAAAGTAGGATAGAGCAGTTGTAATAATTATATCCTGAATTATTAATAAAATAAATTAACTGGGTAGAAAAATGATTCTGTCCTCCAACTTCATTGTCTTAGCCTTTCCAGCCAGGGAAGGGCCCCATGCCACATGTCCAGAAGCCGCAGATGTTTGGCCAAATACTGCAGAGGAGTTATGATCACTCAGCAAGTGATGCTCTTATTCTTGGACTTTCTAGCAGAGTGTAGGCTAGTGGTCAGTGCCAGCCCCAGTCATTTGACTCATCATGCATTTAGAGAGAATTCTGAATTAAATAAGGAGCCACTTCCCAGATCCCTGAGGAAAGTATGGGCTTTTTAAAGTAATTCTTGTGGCCTGAATTTCTGTGCACACTCTCTATCAACCTGATACCTTGTTATATAGAGAACAGAAGGCAGCAGCAGGCAGTATAAAGACTGGGAGAACCACAGGGAGCCTGAAATGGATACTATCGAGTTTTTGGAAGGTTGGGACCCAAAAAAATCCCAATTATACATTTTGTCTGCAAAACGATGATCAGGTGCTCCTAGCAAGGGTTGGAGGGAAGCCCAGAGTACTGAGAAAAGATCTGGTATAGGGGGGAAAGTGCTGGATTGGATGTCAGAGAACCTGTGTTGTCTCCTTCTCATCAGCTGTAGAACCTTAAGGAAGAGTCTAATTCTGCCTTGGACTTCTCACTTTTTCAATGAGGGATGGAGTTTAGATTACCTCTGAGGTCTCTAGAAGTTAAAATCTATTATCAAATGACTTGAGTCCTGCCAAAGCCCTTCTTTATAACTCCTTGCTGTTATGACTCAGTTTCTCCTGTTCTCTAACCAGATGAGTTTTTTCAATAGTCATTAAATTTGACAAACATTGATTAAGTACCTAGAGAGGAAACTAGACTGTAGAATGGTTTGAGCTGATGGTTAAATGCACTGGACCTAGAATCAAGAAGTTTTGAATTAAGATTGTTTTTTGCTCACTTACTTAACTCTGTGACTATGGGTGACATAAATTTGTTAAGTTTAGTTTCCTTATCTGTAAAGTTCAGATAATGGAAACACTAAACTCATAAGATTATTTTGAAGATAGAATGAGACAATATATCATAATAATATGATAATACATAAAGTAGTTTGTAAATCTTGATAAAAAATAAATAGCATTTATATAGTACCTACTAGATGCCCGGCAAGGTGCTAAATGCTTTACAAATATCACCTCATTTTATCCTCAACAACTCTGAGAGTTTTTATACCAACTTTTATTTTTATCCCATTTGTGGAAACTGAGGGAAACAGAGACTAAAGTATTACCCAAAGTCACACATTTGAAGCTGAATTTTAACTCAGGTTTTCTTGATTCCAGGTTGAGCACTCTATCTGCTTATTATCACTTAATTTTATTATTATTATACTGTGCTAGGTATCAGAGGAAGTAGAAGTTTAGTTAAGTCACAATTCCTTCTATAGAGGTTTATTTCCTCATTTGTAAAACTAGTGTGACAAGTTCACATATTTCAAATGATCCTGTCAACTCTATGAGTCTAAGATAATGACTACTATCTTTTTGTAAAGGTAAAAGGAGACTTTCAGTCACTTGTGCTAGGGAGAAGCTGTGCTGCTATAAATTAAGAGGGAGAGATTATTAGTTTTTCAGTAGTGAATAAAAGTTTCCAAATCATATTTTCAAGTTTTCCCTTAACTGACTTTCATTCACTTAATTGAAATAAAATTTTAATTTGTGCTTAATGGCCCTATTTACAGTTAATTTCTAGATTCTGATATCGTGTAGAAATTTAGGACGTGAAAGGTGGGTGGTAATTGTCTGTGAAACAGGAGACTTATAGACTATGTGGGAGTCAAAAATTTGTTCAGAGAACTGGGAGATAGTCTTTGAGGCTTATAAATAAATCCATTGGTACTATATTCCTGAAAGCTCTTCAGGCCGCTTTTATAGGTCTATTATCTATCACCACCTTTCAAGTCCAATTGGCCTTATTGCTTCATTTCACATAGATATCCTGTTTCTTACAGATGCTCTTTCACATGTCTTGATTTTCTCCTTCTTTCCTCCTTTTAGAAAGCTGACCTAGATCCTTTCTGTAAAGACAAAGGTTCATTATTTAACCTTCATCAGCTGAGAGCAATTCTGGTTTGAATGAATCAATCATAACTAAAGGTGAACAAATTCCATCTCTTCAAGTGAATCAAAAACATTGTAACTAGTTACTAGAAGAAATCTGTTCCAATTAGATGAAAGATTTGGTAAAGTCCTGTGGTTTAGTCCTGAAACGTTCAGAGATGTCTTTCTAGTGCTATATCTCAGGAGCTCCCATTGGTGTTTTCCCTCATGATAATCATCAATATCAACTAATCAACCAAACTTAAATAGCTTTTAGAAAGGGGTATTTTACTACGGTGGTATATGACAAATAGTTATCACAAAACATTCCCCCCAAAATTTGGTTATGCATTGTCCCACCAATATATACATAGTACACAGAACTCAATTCAGAAAACACATGTATCAAAAGGGTAGCTTACAGGTTCTGGAACACCTTTAAGATATTCTTAGATATGGCATATTTTTTATATCCTTGAATCTGTTGGCAATCACTGCAGGAATATTGCTAGTTTGCTATTGAGAAATAAAAAACCTATCAGACTTTTCTTGAGTCACAAAGTACTCATTTGCCCAAAAGTGAGGGTGGAGAGGAGATCCAGGCTGATGTTGAGATATTTTTCTCCCCACCTTCTCACTTATATATGATTCCTTCAGATATAGAATTTTGGGATTTTCAGATATGGAACTTTTGGCAACCTTTCGGATGCCCAAAACTGTCTTTCTCAACTAGCTCCCTGATTTTGTTTTGAATCTAAGAAGGGGAGATTTTTCATCCAACATATAAACAGAATTCTGGCAGAGGGACCAATTACCTAAGTATTCATGGCCCATAAATAGTAGTCAGATGATTTCCTGGCTTAATCTGAAGACAGGGTGAGCTAGGAAGACACCCTTTTATATATCCCCAAGGGATTGCTACATGATTAGCTCAACATTTCAGGAGAAGTTATGCATGAATGATTGAAGGGCAACAAATGAAACTTTTACAACCTAAAACAAATATCATTCAAATATACTTGGGGGTGCACTTACATGAAGGAAATGCAATGGAAAGCTATCAAAGATTCCATGTCTTTACATAGAATTAGATGGGCAAACATGAAAAAAGCAACAAGAAGATCAGTTTAGGTTTTTCAAAGAGATAATGTCAGGCACTAAGTAAATTGCTTTGCATTTTAAGCAAAGAGGGAAAATGAAATGATGAAAAATATAGAAACAAATTTAGGTGACAGACATATACTATGCCGTGTAACTGAGCAAATTATTTTCTTCCAGTGACCCCTGAAAAAGGCTTATTTTTGTGGCTTGAATATAAAAAGCTCAGAAATGCTAATCATTCCATCTGGAAATCAAAATCATAAACTGTTAGATTAATGAACGTTTCCCACCAGTTCTCACACGTAGAATAGCAAAGACGTTGTTGGCAATTTGTTTTGACAAAAGTGATTAGAATTTTTTTCAGCATTTTCAACACCAGGATTGAAGAAATCAGACCCAGTTGAGTGTAATTCAGTAATACATTAATCTTTTTTAAAGCACAGAATGCTGCTAAGTTAATTATATAATGTCACTAAGAACAGGGATAAAAGACAGAAACCCTTCACAAGTTTGTAATCTTAAAAATAAAACAATGTTTCAATAGACTGACCTTGTGTGCCAGTTAAAATATTTTTAAATAAAATGATGAGCTGTTTCTGTTGTAGTTTTAAAATAAAGAACATGTAAACTGGTATAAGCTCTTTTTTAAAAGCAGAAGATAATTTACAATATTCTATATTATATGTAGACTCCTAGTGTCATATCTCTTAGCCCCTACTGAGCATGACCTAATGCTCTGATAGGGGAAGTGAAGAGAGAAACTCAGATTGTCCTATAATAGCTCAATTTACCATCTCTGTGACTTCATAAACCAAAATATCCTCCTTGGCCACCACTTCCTTATATGTTTTGAGGACAAGGGCTCAATAGTATAGAGCTTAGTACAGTGCTTGTACCATATGTTGTGCTTAATATTTTTTAATTCATTCATTCATATAGTTTCTGCTAAATATGAAATTACTGAATCATCACAGATGAGTCCTCAATCCATCTTAATACATATATTGGATTGTTTGCCTTTCAAGAAAAGGGATGGGGGCGGGGAAAGAAAAACAGAAAAAAATTTGGAATACAAGGTTTTGCAAGGGTAAGTGTTGAAAATTATCTAGGCATATGTTTTGAAAATAAAAAGCTTTTATAAAAAAAAAAACACCAAGAAAAAAATTAGAAATAGCATCAACATGTACCCAAGCTTGGGTATATCTTTATTTTATTTTATTTTATTTTTATAGATAAGATTTTTATTTTTATTTTTTTAATTTTTAATTTTTTTCTTTTTTTTTAAATTTGCATAACATATGTATGGGTAGTTCCTCAGCACTGATCTTTACAAAGCTTTCCGTTACAAATTTTACCCCCAAGCCCCCTCCCCTCTCCTAGATGGCAGGATATCCACTACATGTTAATTATGTTGAAATACTTGACAAATCAAATATATGTATACATATTTCCACACTTATTATTGTTGTGCAAGAAAAATCGTATCTACAAGAAAAAATATCAAATAAAGGAAACACAATGTAAGCAAACATCAATAGAGAGCATGAAAATGTTATGTTGTGGTCCACATTTCACATCCCTCTCTCTGGATGTATATAGCTTTCTTCATTGAACAACGAACTGGTTTGAAACATTCCATTGTTGAAGAGAGCCATGTCCATCAGAATTGATCATCATATAGTTTTGTTGTTGTTGTGTACAATGATCTCCTGGTTTTGCTCATTTCGCTCAGCATTAGTTCATGTAAGTCTCCCCAGGCCTCTCTGAAATAGTCCTGCTGGTCATTTCATACAGAATCTTTACATTTGTTTTGAGTGATATTTATCTTAATATCAATTTTGTAATAATTTGAAAAAATCCATATTAATAATGCCCAGATTTTGTCCTAATTTCTCATAAGCACAAAACACCCCAAGAAGAACAAACTCACTACTCTTTTTCTTACCTATTAAGATGGGTGTGCCAGTCAAGAATAATGACACAGAAACATAAATAGATATCCTGGCATGTGGGCTGCAACCAAAAATCCATTTTTTTCTTTTCTCTTTCTAACTTAATTCAGATTGTAATTCTATGTGTCCTCACATTGAAGGGAAACAGTGATTAAGAAATTATTATATATCTAGTATTATATTCTAGAGCTATAGATGTAAACACAAGATCATTCTTGCCTTCATAGGTTTTCATATAATAATGGGGGAGGATATACATATAAAGGAGTGCTGGTCAGGGAAGGGAGTTTTAATCTGGGAAATAAAATTTTGGATGGAAGAATAAAGCAGTCCACTAACATACTCTTTCCTGGGTCAAAGGTAATGGAGCCTTTGATTAGATTTTGTACACAAAAGGGGAGAAAATGCTCCCATATTACCTTTGAAGTACTTCTATGCTGCCTTTCCCACTCTTATAAAAGCTAAGAGACCCAAACTGAAGCTTCTGGGTTTATTTTTTTCCCCTTATTTTTCTACATCTCCTTACATAAAAGTAGTGCAGTTTTAGAGTTATACAACATTTACAAAAACAAACAATATGAGAAATCTTCAAGGAAGTGTTTCTTTGGGGAATAATTACTTTCCATTTCCATGATCCTCACCTGTATTCCTGCCCTAGTTTTCATCTGAGATATCTTCAGTTTAATTTTTCTTACCAGAATCCTTGCCATCAAATAGAATTTCTTCGGCTGGTTGGAGAAAGTGGGAAAAACATTGGATCTGCAGTCAGATAACCTGAATTCAAATCCTCCAACTACAATTCATTATTAAGGCAGCTCCCTTAACTTCCTGAATGAATGAAATTCCCAGTGTGGATAACAAACCACCTGGGAAACTGAACTTACCATGGAGAAAATATCCTGTCACAAAATTGGTCGTCTGAAAACATTATTTTTGACATACTTTTTCTTGCTCAGAAACTGACATGAGCTTTATTTTCCCTGCCACAGCAAGTCCAGACTTCTCTTTTGAGCCTTTCATAATGTGGTTTCATGTTCTTTATCACTATTATTTTCTACTATTCCTTTAAACACAAATTCTGTGCCAGGTCTCCTCCCCACAATCACTCCTATCTCTTCCTACCACTGTTCAAGTCATGATTATCTCTATTTCTTGTCACTGCTCATCTAACTAGGATATCTTCTACCTCATTCAATCTTAGCCATCTTTTATTGCCCACTCCAATTCTCCTTTTTTCCTGAAACCTTCTCTGAATACATGCATCGATCTTCTGCATGTCCTTGGAGTCTAAGTGCCCCTAGGGTCAGACCCACACATTCCGGGATTTCATGCTCTTTGTTTTATGTGCTCAGCTTGATAAAAAGTTGCTTGAGGGTAGCACCCTCTCTTATTTCTGAATTCCCATCATGAAGCTGAATACAAAATAACAGGTCAATACTTGTAATCGAATACAGTTTCAGTTCTCAGAGAGAGACAGATAGAAAGCAGAAAGAGAGAGACAGAGAGGAATCTGTTTCAATTAAGGACAGAATGCAAAGAAAGATAGGAAAGGGGATATGAATTGAATTTATCCTGCCTAACTATTAAGAGATTGATATAAAAATTGATAGAAAAAGATTTAATATTCTTTCCTTCTTGGGAGTCTAGTGGATTGGGCTCTTAGACAATTTAGAATTTACTTTAAAATTTTCATAAAAAAGGGGCAGGTAGGTGGTGCAGTGGATAGAGCACCAGCCCTGAGGTCAGGAGGATCTGAGTTCAAATTTGGCCTCAGACACTTAACACATCCTAACTGTGTGCCCTTGGGCAAGTCACTTAACCTCAATGGCCTCAGCAAAAAAAAAAATCATAAAAAGTTAATTTATCCAAGGTCAGGTTCAATTTTTATAATAGTAATAATAGTTCATGTATGTGTATATGCATATGTACACACACACACACATATATATATATATATAAACACATGTATATATGTATTATGTGTGAATTTGTATCTATATCTATATAAACATGGCTATTTGTATATAAATATGGATATATTTTTTTCCAAAGTTAGCAAAGAATTTTTATTATGTTATCTCATTTGACTTTAATTACTATTTTCTATTATTATTATCCCCATTTTCTAGAAACTCAAAAGGATTGTGTGATTTGCCCATGATGGTGCTGCTAGCAAGTATTTGAGACAAGGTTTCAAACTTGTGTAAGTTTGGGTCTTCGAGGAATAATAAAATGCTATATTTAGGAGTCAGGAAGACCTGAGTTCAAATACCAGCTAAATTTCTTAGTAAATTCACTCCTTTCTGTCTCAATTTTCTTAGCAAAATAGCAGCTACTTTACAGGGTTATTTTGAGGGTCAAAAGAAAAAACACATGTAAACTACTTGGAAAACCTTAAGGCAGTATATAAATATTAGTTATTATAGCTATTCATGACTTTGAGGCTATTCTCTCCACTATTCTATGTTGCCTCTCTGTGTAGTGTTTTATTTCAAGAAATAAATTTGACAATAATGTTCCCACCACTTCTGTTTTTTCCTACTTCTCTTTAATGCTCCCCAAAAAAGATTAAAAAGAAAAACAAAAAATTACACACCCACATTGTATATTGGTAATATTCTGGTATTTAATTTAATTTAATTTTCATCTAGACTCTCCCAAAGAATGGACTGGAAAAATTTCAAGAGACCATAAAAGTCTCTTTAGTCTAGTAGAGACTCATGAAAGCATTAATGAGCTGATGAATCAAAGCAGACTTCTTTGTCTACTAAATCTCAATGAACTACCAGTAAACTATATTCCATTTTCACCAGCTTAATTTATTCATTGGCATCCTTGGTGCACTAACCAAGGTTTGGCCTTGCTGACAGGAATCAGATTGCACATTCTCTCCTGTTCCCAGACTATATTAGACAGCCCTTCCCTCCACTTATTTTGCTCACCCTTCCTGGACTTCTGTGCTTCCTTACATATTCATGGCCAAGGCAAGCCCTGCACATGTCACAGTTCACCAACTCTGCCAGATATTCAACTGTTTTTTTCCCCAATGAACCTTTTTCTGTTGCTTCTTCAAATGCCCTTAACTATGTGATGTGACTGAGGTAGAAATAAACAAAATACACTGAAAATAGGCAATATTTATTCAAGGGTATCTCTAATAGCTCTGTCTCTATCTACAACTCATGATTCAGTTCTAATTGTATGCTTGTTAGCCCCCAGAAAATGGAACTACATATGTAAAATCCCAATGAAATCAAAGTATTCCTCTTATCCTTTGGGATTTGATCTCTTTTCTTGGATGCATCATTCTGGAAGGCTCACTAAATGCTGATAGGCCATCATTCAAGGAAGCAGTCGCCAAGGAAGTCCTAATGCAGAGGGGGGAAAAAATTAAAGGTTTTAAAATATATTGTTGATTGAGGAACATGGAAAACATCATTTAAAAGCCTTATAAATTACCATCCCCTCCACTGCTGCTAAATTTCTCTTTGTTTTATTTCATGCAGCTGGTCGGAATGATGAGAGAGCGGTCTGTGATTATGGGCCGGCATTAGATGCCAGCTGAAATGGACACTAAAGGAAGAAACCAGGATCCTGCATTTATAATTCCCGCTCACTTGGCACTGTACCAACTTTACAAATATACAGTCCCCCTTCTCCCCCCTTTATTTTTTTCTGTGTAAATCCCATGGCCAATGAATGCTGCTATGGCAACGAGAGCCTGCAAAGCCAGGGGGCCTGGGATATAAACAGAGGTTTTAGAACATCCTGGTAACAGGGAGCCTGGTGGCAGAATCACAGAAAACTGGAGGCTATTATCACTCTTGTCTTACTGAGGAAGGATAACCTCCCCCCACCCTCCGATTTATTTACCTGAGCCACTGAATCAATCGCAAGCAAGCTCTGAGGGTCCTAATTACTCTGATAGTTTTCATTTTCAATTATTGTATGGTTCATTCAAATCACACAGGTACATTTCCACCAGTTATGTGAAGCTTCCTAAAATAGACCTTTAGAAACAGAGCACAGCTGTCAAAATAATGTTATCGTTTCCCAGAATCTGTTTCTAAGATAGTTATTCCAAAGAAATTTAAAAGTTATATTCCTATATTAGCACACTAAGTAGTTCATACCAGTTTAGTAAATCAAATATTCCATACTGCTAGCTTAATAAGATGGGGAGTCATGCATGAAATGATTGCCAGGTTAATGACACAGGGAGCCATGCATGGCATGTATTTGCATATAATAGCACAGAATGTTCCCCTAAATCCTTGAAATTACTCATCAATTCTTAAACAGGCATTTAACTAAGTCCTCATTCAGAATCAGAAAGAAAGTAAAGAACCACCTACATTTTTAAAGTGATAGATAGAAGCTAACAAAACCTCAAGGACTATTACTGGCTGGCAATTGCAGCTCGGGGACCACACCACAGATCTGCAAAAACAAACAAACCCAGTGTCTGGCAAGGATGCCAGCCTGGGCATCACACCAGGTTCCACATTGTATTCCTTTCTAGATTGGAGTCTTAGACCCAAGATGGGGAAGCTTCACAGCTAAGCATGGGAAATGGAGAAGGGAGTCTTTGACTAGTACAGAAAATGTCTAAATAGAGCAAAACCATTAGATTGTCAAATGTTCTGAAGAAAACAACATAGTGGGAGAAACTCTAGGAAACTTGGGCTCAAAATTTACTAGCTAAACCACATCCAAGCAAGTCACTTAACATTTTGGAGGTTAATTGTCCTTGTCTATAAAATAGGAATGATGAAAACATCTACTTCATAATGGCATAAAGAGGATGCAATGAGAAAATTTATAAAAGTACATTGAAAAACAGCACACCTAATAATTGTGAGATGTCTTCATTAGTTAATCAGGTAAATCCACAGCAACCTCCATAAACAAGACTCCTCAAAGATCTTTGCCCAACATTTGCCTCCATCATTCCTGAGGCCTCCTTATTGTAACTGGATGTCATCTCATGTATCCATCATCAATTAGTGATGCAGAAAGTAGGGAAAGCACCTTTATCTTTACATGAAAGCTCTTTTCATGATTAAAAATTATTATGTTTCATTATTAAGACTTGTTAAGTGATGCTTTCCATCATCTTCACTCATTGATCCTACTCTCCATGAAGTGGGTTACATGTTCCATCATAGAAAACAAATGGGAAGGGGGTAAATGTACTTGGGGGAAGGAAATTAACTGCAATTTAATTTTTAAAACTAAAACATACCCTAAAACATGCAATTTAGCAAATATCCTGCTGTTTTTTCTAATAAACTCCATTACCAAAAATTAATACAATATCACCTGGCTTATCTCCCTCCTACTGCAGAATTTTATTAACATGCATAAGTATTAACATTATCAGGGATATTTTTCAATCTATTTTTTAACCTTTGGAACATCTCATAAGAGAAACATTTTACAATTTCCTTAAATTGACATTGGGAAAATCAGGAAAAATAGACTTTTAAAAAAGCTATGGACAAGTTAATCCTCAAAGGGTTTTAATTCCCAGTCATTAAGCCAAAAAAGAGAAAATCAGGATCCCAGAGAACTTTTCCCTCTCACTAGAAAAGTTGGTTACAGGTTCCCCATGTCTTTAATCCTTCTTCTATTTTTCCAGAGAGCACCATCAGGTCCAACTTGATCATTTTGCAGATGAGAAATCAGCAGTTATAGAGAATATGGGTGTCTTTGTCTCTGTGTCTGTCTTTCTGACCTGGCCACATAGCTAATTAGCATCTAAGGCAGGAAAAGAACCAAAGAATCCAGTATTTTGTGCACTTCTCTGGGCATACGTTCAAATTATGATTCCTTTAGAGATATTGCTCTCATTTAAAAGTGGAAACAAGCCAGTAAGGCTTTCCCTCCTCACTTCTGGCTTCTAAAATCCTTTGTTACTTGTAAGAGTCAAGTGCCACCTCCCTCAAAAGACTTTGCTGGTGTCTCTACTTAGTACTTTACCCAACCCCTTAGAGAAATTACTTTGAATTTATGTTTAAAATTTTTCTGTGAACAGCTTTTTTCCCCCCAATTAGAATATAAACTTCTTGAAGAAAGGGGCAAGGACTGTCATATTTTGTTATTTTTGTTTCCCATCAGTCTAGAGAGGAAGCTTTTCTAATAGAGAACTGGCCTCAGAAACTCTTAGGTTCAAATCTCTTTCTATCTATGTCTGTTTGTCTCTGTCTCTGTCTCTGTCTCTCTCTGTCACTGTCTGTCTGTCTGTATCTCTGTCTGTCTGTCTGTCTCTCTTTCTCCTCTCTCTCATCCTGGGCAATTCACTTAAACTCTTAGCATTCCAGGCTACTCTCTAAGATTGTAAACTGTAGAGAAGGCATTGACTCATATTAAAATAGGTTGATAGGTTACATACAGGTTCTCCATGTTTTCAATACTTCCTCCATTGTTATTTAGAGCCTATATTAACTAGTATAAAAGGAGTTTCCTCTCTTGTAAGTTCCTTGAAATTAAAAATTCAGTTCTTGCTCCTCTACTTATACTTCATGCTCAGCACACAGTGGGCACTTAAATATTTCTTCATTGACTTAAATTAAATCAAAGCCTTTTGAGTCAATACTTAAAAGGTTACACTTTGCACATGAACATAAGTTTGGGGATAAATCAACAAAGCCATGTTGTCTTTCAATTGCAGTGCTTCCTGAAGTGATAATTACTTCTGATTGGAAAATGAGCTCGTTTTCAGTTAGATTGGTAGCTTTGCTGGCAGACAAAACAGTAGCCAAAGATATAGCCTTAGTATTTCTAACAGAGGTGTTATGACCAGTCAACTACTTGGATGCAAATTACTTGAAAGGCTAGTCCCAATTTTACCCAATAAACATAACCATGAATCTTGATTAAGGAGCTAGAAGGCCTTCTATTTTAATTTCCCCAGAGATCAGGTTTTAGGAAATCCATCCCCTAGGATAAGAGGGTTGGAAGGGACTTTAGTGACCTACTAGTATGACTTGTCCCCAGGTGAGCATGGACTCTGCTATGTATAGAAGTGGTCAGTAAGCCAGTGAGGTGGGAATCTGCAAGCCTCATAGGGCAGCTCCTGACCTTTTGCAATATTTTAAATTGTTAGACAATTTTGTTGTCATTGTCATTTTCTCTGACAACAAAGATTAAATCTACTTCTTCATTATTCTCATTGTCCCTTGCTCTGGCATTTGAAATCAAGCAGAATAATATCTCTCTCTTCCACTTACAATCATACAAGAACTTAAAAACTTCTATAGCATCCCTTCTAAATCTTCTTTTCTTCAAACTAAACCTTCCTTCATTCCTTTCAACCAATGTATTTATGGCATGAAGTTGAAATCCTTTACCATGGACCAAGGCCTGGGTTTGGAATGAGAGGTAACTTCTTTCCATTTATTACTTATGTGACCTTGAGTAAGCCCTCTGTGCTTCTACTTCCTCATCTGAGTTGGACTAGATTGTTTCTGAGGTTCCTTTAACCTTTAAGTCTATGATGCTATGAATATTATTGCAAGTTAAGAAAATATAGCACACTAGTTATGTTGAAGGGGAAGAAAGAAAGTTTTTTCCCTAAAAAACCTTTAGCTTTGTTTTTCAAGGGGTAAAGAGGAGATTATGAAGTATGGTGAAGGTCAGAGGTGTCATAGTGGCCTGTAACACTCAGGATTGTAGCTAGAACCAGATTAAAATATAATTGAGAAATAATTAACAAAATAAATAAAAATACAATGGATAATATTAAATTTTAAAATTACATCAACCAGCAGTCTGTAGGGATACTTATTTATGGATTAGTGATCCTAATTTCTATTTGTTTTCTGCCACTGATCTAGGCCTTCAAAGAATGATTCTCTTTGTAATTAATTCCAATGACCACTCACAATGAGAATCAAACATTAGGTATTTAATTTATTACAATCTGATATTTAAAATTACTACCACTTAATGGCAACAGCAACTTTTGCTTAACAACATAGGCAACCATAGAAGATAAAACTTAATGTAAAAGATATACATTTTGTTTGTATTATATGAACAATTATATGAACAATTATTCAACTGAGTGAATTTTCTACATAGTCAAAATAACTTTAAACACCAGTCTTTTTTAATTCGAATCATTTTTTCCATTCATTTCTTTCCAAAGCAGGATATATATCTTCAATATCTTTGAAAAAAGGACTGAATATAATTGATGTGACCATTACAAATATAATGATTCCTTTTTGTATATATCAGTGGTTTCAAATCAAATAGGAAAGAGGGCAACTAAGTCATATATAAAGTTTCCTGAAGGTCACATATTGACTCATAAAATCATATATTCACATGATCTGTTTTACTGTATTTATTTTGATAAATATTTCGCAATTACATTATAATCTGGCTGTACTGAGAAATGTGTTTTAGGCAACATACCCTAAGGTGGATGTTACATACTTTTTGGTATATATTACACATTGAATGTCCTCAAGGCAGGAGTGCAGATGTTTGTGAATAAAGAAATGAGCTAACTGAAAGGAAACCATTGTTCTGAAAAAGAAGGACAGTATCTAAATTATGATTATAAACAAGAGACCATAAAAAATCACAACTGTTACTCTGGAATGGTGAGTTCAATACATGAAAAATAGTAATGGGAAGACAGAAAGTGAGGAGAGCATTTGGATTCAGAGTTGTCACTAAAGAGATAAGGAAGCATGATATTAGAAATTTTAGTGAAATAATTATTGATCTAGTTGCTGGGGGGTTTGTAAAGTTATTGAAAATTCTAGATTGAATTCTTTTATTGACTTTTATTTTCTTTTTCCCCCTATGTTTACCCTTCATTGTAAGTTGCAATTTCTTCTTGTGTCATTCTGTCCTCTCTACCTTCTTGTATACAAAAGACCAAGTCACTCAATCTAAGAATGAGTAAGAATGAGTTTCTCCAATGGAAGAAAATACTTAGACCTTGTGACTATGATATTTTGTTATCTCTGTGGTCTAAAAGAAAAGCAAGTTTGTATATTAGCCATTAAATATTAGTGATGGAATATTAATAAAAAAGACTTCTGCATGTGGAGTTAGTCTGTCTTCCATGAAATAATGGATTGACTATTTTTTTTTAGAATCAGGAAGTTCAAATCTTACCTCAGTCATTTATTTTACATAACAAGTCACTTTATTATCTGTGGATCAGGTTTCTCATTTGCAAACTGAGAGGCTTCTAAGGTTGCTTCCAGTTCTAAATCCATAACTCTATGATCCTTCTAATATAAAATATTTCCATTTTATGCCATGTCTCATTTTTGATGGGTGGATAAAATGTACAATTTTAAAGGTATTTTCATTTGCATTTCTCTTATTAGTAGTATTTAGAGAATATTTTCACAAGGTCATGGATAGTTGGAAATTTTTAAAACCCTTTCTCTCCTTTGACCTCTTATTTACTAATAGCACTAACTTATATGTTGGAGTCCATTCCTTATATAACTTAGACTCTATCATTTGTCCAAATATGTAACTTTTATTCTTTGGGGGAGCAAAGCAGTACAATCCATTTTATGGACAAAGATGAGTAACTGTTCTTTAACTTGTAGTTTTGGAGATTAAGCTAGAGAAAGGAAAGAGTGATCTCCCCACAGCCACACAACTAGTGTCAAGGACAGGATTTGAATGTAGTTCTATCTAGTTGTTTGTTGAGTATATTATGTTTCCTCTTAGATAAGTTGGAAATCAAACTTTTAAGCAGTGATATTTGGAATAAAATAATGATTTTGAATAATTGAACTGAAAACATATTAAATATTTATTATGTTCCAATCAATGAACCAGCATTTATTAAACACCTATTATGTTCCACTATTACTGCAGTTATTAACATAAATAAGGAAATAATTGCTATGTGCAATGACCTTACATTCTAAGAGAGAAAAAATAAATATATGTAAGCATGTGCAGACAAATAAATATGTATATAATACATATAAATAAATCAAAGTAGCTAAATATGAAGTAGTGTGAGAAGAAGGGCAGAGGTAGATGGGGAGTTCAGGAAAGGCTTCTAGTAGAAGAGGTTTGCGTTGTCTCTTGGAGAAAGATAGGGATGAGATAGTACTGATGAGGGAATACATACTCTGTATCATACATAGTAAAAGAGTGTGAGGATAGAAGATAGCTTGTCATGTGTGATAAACAGAGAGAAGACCAGTTTGACTGGGTTATAGAGTGAGGGAAGGATAATGATGTTCAAATTGGAAGACATGTTGGGTCCAAATTGTGAATGACTTAAAATGTTAAACAGAGGAGATTGCATTATCCTAAAGTCAATAGGAAATCAGAAGAGTTTGTTGAGTAGAGAAGAAGCATGATAAAATATAAAATTAATTAAAAACATTTTGGAGGACTCTATTCAAGATAGTAGAACAAGAAGAAGCAGAATAGCCCAGCTTTTGCCTAACTCCAGCAAAGATTATTTTTTAATGATCCCTGGATCAAGAAATAATCAAGAAGTCCAAACAAAAACTATAATAAATGCACTTTATATAGGTGCATTCAAAGAAAGCCAGAAACTTGTGGGAACTAATGGGTAAAAAGTCAAAACAGACTAGCTTAACTCAGTAGCACAGTTAATGGTCTCAATTTGGAAGCCTGGGACACATAATGGAAAGGTGGAGCTCAGTGTGCACTCTTTCCTTCATTTCCTTTTTTATTCTCTCCCTTGTTCTGGTGTGTATGTGTGTGTGTGAGAGAGAGACAGACAGACAGACAGACAGACAGAGAGCCCAACAGACAAGCAGACAGAGAGATGAACAGATCAATATGACTGATAGATAAATGATAGATAGATATGGATAGATGATAGAGCTATCAGCTGTGATATTTTGTACATAAACCAAGGATCAAAAGCTTGTGAGGGAACACAGAGGGCAATAATCACATCCTATTTATATTGTTCTAAGCAGACCACCAAGTGTAGACCACTAACCCATGGTGCTGGCCAGTTACTTCTAAGGTCCTTGTAAAACACAGCACTCATTGGCCAGATTCCATATAGGTGAGATCAATAGCAAATACAGCCCTGCCATTCTTACCAAAGGTACAAAAAGCCTGACTCCAAAACAAAGTCAAAGGAGAATGAGAAGGAGCAGCTGGACACAAAGGAGCAGAACCAGGAAACCGTGATGTCATGAAAACCCTAAAAAGGAAATAAAAACCAGGAAGAGAGGATGATGAACAGCATTAAATGGAGCATCTAGGTCAAGAAGGAAGAGGATTGAGGGAACACTATAAAATGTGGATTAAAATATTCTGGGTAATTTTAGAGAGAGCGGTTTTAGTTGAGTGACAGGTTCAGAAGCCAGATTACAAGATAGTGTGATACCAGTGGGAAGAGGGTAAATACAGGCAATGAGTACAAATAACTTTTTCAAGGAGTTTGGCTAAGAAAGGGAGGAGAAATAGAGGATGATAACTTAAAGATGTAGTAAAGTCTAGTTTAAAAATTGTTAAAGTATTAGAATGGTTTAGGGTTTGGTTCAGAGTATGTAAGTGGGAAGTGGGAAGCATAATAAAATTTAGGACTAGCTCTACAAGTATTTAACCACATGGAAGGTAATTTTGTTTCTTTGGTTTAGAGATAGCACCAGCCAAAGGCATAATATGATAATAAAATAGAGTTGACATTCAATTCAATTTTATTTAATTCAACAGAATTTGAGATTCATATGGAACCCCAGTGACCTTCAAGTCTAACCCATAAGAAATATGCAAAAGGAATCTGCACTATAAAATCCCTGAGAAATGGTCATCCAGTCTCTAAATCCCTCAATGAAGGGAATCTCATTCCCTTTTAAGAAAAAGAGCTTTTCTGAAATCTATCGAGAAGGAAATGGAAGAGGAAGAACAAGCAAGAATTATAGGAGGGGAAAAAGAAAAAAATAATAATCCGAAAGACACTCAGCACATTACTTGACACATAGCATGTGCTTAATAAATTATTGTTCCTTTCCCTTAACTCCCTAAATTTTAAGATAAAAAGAGTTATAAAGGAGCACTGAACCAGAAAGAAGTGGAAGGGAAATGCTATATTAAAATATTTTATTAATTAATTTTTAAATTAATTTGTTCAATATTTTATAGTTATACTATTTAAAATATTTTATTAAAACTATATTAGACATAGTACTGGTCAAAATGCTGAGGAAAATTCTAAGGTTAGTTAAAATACATTCCTGATCTGACTGAGTTTCTAGTTTAATTAGGGGTTAAGGCAAAATTACTAGTAGAAGAGGCCTTAGAGAAGCTCCTCTTAATGTACATGACATTATACATGCCTTATGAAGATATACAACTAAGTTATATATGAGACACTGTGGGAAGGCTATTATCAGCAGGAGAAATGAGGAAGGTTCCATGGGAGAAAAGATATTTGCATTGAACTTGAAAGAACAGGGGGATATATAGCAACCAAAAGCAGAAGGAAGGATATTCCATTCAAAGAAAACAGCAGCCACCTGGTCTGGGGTTTTGTGCCTTTGGAAAAATGAATGATAACTCCTAAGGCTCTCTCTCTATATTGTCACCTGGGAGAGATCCATTGGTTACTAGAAAGAATTGTCATGGGACATTCATATATTGTCTTAATATTTGTAAAATGATTTGCATACAATACTTCATTTTATCCTCACAGCACCTCTATAAGGAAAATAGCTTTAGTAATAATTATAAAATTCTCATTTTGCAGAAGAAGAACCTGAGGCTGAGAGAGAGTAAATGACTTTCCTACAATCCCAACAGCAAACATATGAGGTATTTGCAATTTAAACTTAGTACTTCCAAATTCCAAATCCAGAGCTCTACTCACTATTCCAGGAATGACAAGACTCAAAATATAAAATAATATTTACATTAAAATCCCTATGGTGCCGATATCGACAATTTCAAAAAGTAATGCTATATTATTGGTAGAGTTGTGAATGGATCCAACTAGTTTGGAAAGCAATTTGGAACTAAGTCCAAAGGGTTATAAAATTGTGCTTACCCTTTGATCCAGCAGCATCTCTACAGGGTCTGTATCCCAAAGAAATCATAAAAAAAAAAGGGGCCCACATGTGCAAAAAAAAATATTTGTAGTAACCCTTTTTGTAGTAGCAAAGAACTGGAAACTGGATGGATGCTCATCAGTTGGAGAATGGATAAATAAGTTATGATATATGAATGTTATGGAATGTTATTGTCCTATAAGAAATGACCCACAGAATGATTTCAGGGAGGCCTGGAGAGACTTAAATGAACTGATGCTAAATGAAATGAATAGGATCAAGAGGACCTTTGGTACATGGCAACAACAAGATTATATGATAATCAATTCTGATGAACCTGGCTCTTTTCAGCAGTGAAGTGATTGAGGTCAACTCCAATAGACTTGTGATAGAGAGAACCATCTACAATCAAAAAGAGGATTGTAGGGACTGAATGTGGATCACAACATATTATTTTCATCTTTTTTGTTCTTTGTTTTTTTCTTTCTCATTTTTTTTCTTTTTTTGATCTGTTTTTTCTGTGTGTGTGCAGCACAATAAATGTGGAAGTGTGTGTAGGAGAACTACATATATTTAATATGTATTGAATTGCCTGCTGTCTAGAGGAAGGGAAAAAGAAAAATGTAGAACACAAATCTTTGAAAGGATAAATATTGAAAATTATCTTTTCATGTACTTTAGAAATAAAAAACTATTATAAAATAGTAGTTATCTATGTCTGATTGTATTTTTATTTATTTTTAAAATGTATCCCAGTTCCATATTTATTTAGTTCTGGTTTTTTGAGATTTCTCTCAACAAGTAGACAGCACTTGTCACTGATCATGAACAGAAAAAAGATTATGAGTACTAAAGTATTTGATAATCCCAAATACTCTCAGGGCTGCCCTAAAGCAAACTGCTTTCAGCAAGGTAAGGGAAGTTTAAAATGGAATGAAGCCAATCTAGGAGCATAAAAACTCGAAATTCATTACTCTCAATTAAAATGAATGAGGATAAGGATTGCTTCCAAGTACATCAATCAAAGAAAGCACTTGCAGAAGGAAAACAGAACTCAGGGCTATATGCACAGAGGAATAGTCTGAGATTAATGAAATCTGTGGGTTTCATGCTATACAGAGTAGAGAGAGGAGTGACCATTGGAAATTCACTGGATGCATTAGGAAAACCAGATCATGCAGAGCATGCTCCTCAGCTCAGTATTTTTTGTGCATCTTTTGTGCAGTGCTCATAATATGGATGTACCAGCCTGGGGCTCGTCGTTCACATGTGTGAAGGATCACTTGTTAAGTGGTAAGGAGTGACCAAAATACATAGAGATTAAGTCACACAAGCAATTGAAATATTTAAGTGTCAAGTGCACGTCTGGCATTTTGTAGCCAAGAGGGATGCAAAAACAAAAAATGAAGCAGTCCTTACTCTCAAGGAGTTTATATTCTGTCTTTAAGTATATACCAAAAGGGATAAAGAGATGGAGAGGATGTAAAATTTCAATGGTATAGGTAACTTTCAGGTAAGGAAAATCCAACTGCTACTACAGTAGTAGAGCAGAATATGTTTTCTGCAATTTTTGGTCATATTCTTAAGGGATAGCTGATGGTATGTGGATTAAGTGCTAGGTCAAGAACTAAGAAATCTTCAAATCCCGTCTCAGATACTTACTCATAGTGTTATCCTGGGTAAGTCACAACCTTTGTTTGCCTCAGTTTCTCCAACTATAAAACTGGACATCTCCAGCCATCAGTTATAGACCTGATTACTGGACCCAGATGGCTCTGGTGGAGAAAGTGACTGCACAGGTCTGCCTCATTTCAATTCACTTGCATGTCATGGAATCACCTCTCTGATGTCATGGTAGACTTCAAGATCAAAGGATAAACAACAACAAAAATAGTAATAGCTACCTTGCAGGGCTATTATGAAGACCAAATTAGATGAAATTTAAATAGCATTTAGTATGGTGTGGAGCACATATTTGGTGCTGTAAATCCTTAATTCCTTATTTTTAGAGAATTTCCTGGACACTGAGAGGTTATGGCTTACAGCCAATATTGTATCCCTATCAGATCTTGAATAATAGATGTCAGGGTTATCTCTGGCTGATTTTCCCTATTTACCACCCTGCACTGTCCCTACATAAAACATTTAGCAAATAAGTACAAGATAATTGGGAGGGGGATGATACACTATCATCTGAGGGTTCAGAAGAGGCCATGTTGTGAGAGGGGCATTTCAGTTAGTTTTTGAAGGCAATTAAGGATTCTGAGAAAGAGAATCAATGAATATGATGAATGCAGAGAAAAACATAGAAAGAAATAATATGAATTGATGTGATGTGAAATAAATGGAATAAGGAAATGATAGACAAATAGTAACAACAATACTGTAAATGGAAAGAAAGAACAACAGTAAAATAATAAAAATGAATTTTATGAAATTACAATTGATATATAATTTCTATTTTAAAAAATTATTTTATTCTGAATTTAAGAAATAAAACAAGCATTTCTTACACACCACAGTGTGTAAGAAGAGAAAAAAAGATGATTACCATGAAATTGCAAATCCATAATATACAACTTGTTATTCCATTTAAATATATAATAAAGTTATCATGCAATTTGTTTCCTTTTTTTCTTCCCTCCTTCCAAGATGGTTATTAGTTACAAATGTGTGTATATATAAATACTATATATATTATATTTCATAGGTATGTAAAATCATTCTATGCATACTTCAATTTATCAGTTATTTCTCTAGATGAGAATATGGTCTTCTTTCACATATAGTGTGTAATTAAATCATATATTTATAATACTCATTCACATTTGACCATAGGCCAATAGATCTTATTTTCTTTACTTGGTATTTGTTTTGTTTTTATTCTCTGCAGACCAATTGAGTTCATTAAGAAAAGGAACATTATCAGCGGAGCACTTGCTCTTGGAAATTCACAAAACAAAGAAATATATAAAATGTCCTGCAATCTTGTATAGGACTATACAAATGATGACCAATTGATGAGAAAGAGAACAGAGGATGATAAAAATCATACATTTTTAGGCTGTCAACAAACTTTATTTTGCCTTCTGGGTATTATAAATGTGAGGTATTGTCCAATGATGGACAAGTGGACATATTATTGAATCATATCAACCTTAACATCCTTCTTATAAATGAAACCAGATGAAAGAAGGAAGTTAAAACTAAGTACAAAGATAACTATCAAGTATTCCTTGGAAAGGGAGAAAGGAATGGGTGGAATGAGTTATATTGCACCCAGAGGCAAAAGAAAATGTTACTTCATGGGATATTTGATGATCAAATATTGTAGGACCAATGATAAACATTTAAGTTAGCATTAATTAAAAATTAATGGCGTGAAAATATGCTGTTAAAATACCTGCAGTTTATGTACCAACATCAGTTGCTAAGGAAGAGGCAGTAGAGAAATCTTATGAAAAACATAAGAATCTCCATTGATTTAACTAACTTTCTGATTTTGTTTGATCATTTGATTATTTCATTTGATATTTGATCATTGTATTCAGTCTAATAGTTGCAGGGGGAACAGGGGAAAAGATTATTCAGGATAACATGGCTCAGAAGGAAGGATGAAAGATATAATATTTGTAGATCACACTTGAAATTTGTAGATTTTTAATCTTGTAGACTTTTGGGGAGGGAGCTTTGGTTCATTAAAAAAAATATATGTGTAGGTGTTGTCCATAGTATGCACCAATTAATATTACATAGCAGAAAATACATAATATATTTATAGAAAAAGATGTTTTTGTTGCAAGAGGGAATACAATCACTCTAGATTCACCAGAGCTAGGATCAGAATTAGTGAAAACCAAGAAGGACAAAATTGAGAAAATATATGATATCTAATTTACACAACCCTAACCTGAACTCTCAATAAGCAATTACAAATTTAAAATAGTAAATGGACAAGGGAAATGATATTAACATTGAATAAAATATTTTTAGCTGGAAATAGAGTCTAAGTAAATTAATTACTATAAAAAGGAAACCAAAAAAAAGTGACTTAGCATACCTGACTTGCTTGCTAAATAGGGAGAGATAGATGACAAAGACAAAACCCAAAGAGTTTAAATTAATTTCTAAAATGTTACAAAGAAAGATGATGGACAAATATATACAGTATTTATTCAAAGCAGAAAGAAGCAATTAAAGGTAAAAACCAATTTAAAGAACACTTGGGAAGATTTCTAAATAAAGCTTTCTCGAGGACATAAAACTTTTTAAATGCAAGGCACAATACAAACAAAAATATGAAAATGGTTTGTAAAAATCATGATATTGTTTGGGTCGTTAAGGATTCTGGAACAAACATACTTGGACCCTAACACTAGAGTCTCTGATATGCTTAAGAAAAGAAGTAAAAATGATACTAAAAAGAACAAATACAAGACAAATAAGTAGATTAGACCAAGTTCATAGTGAGTACCTCTATAATGGATATGGCAGATAAACAAGGGCTTCAAATGAACAGTACACGAAGTATCTGAAGAAGGGAAAGGCAATGATGATCAGGAGAGGAAAAAAACCAAACAAACCCAACCAAACAAAAATATTAGGCCTTATTAATTTGGACACCAGGTTATCAAGAGAACTTCAACTACCAATCTATGTGTATTATCCCATACAGACCAAATCCTTTTGAAAATTATTTATCCGCAAATCATGAACATCATCAATGAGGTCATTAATCGACTTTCACAAGCCATGCTCAACATTAGGCCACACATTTACCATTGTTTTCATTTATTTTTTCAATTGCATTCAACTCGCTGTGAGTTTATTTGGGATTATTTTAGCAAAGATACTGGAGTAGTTTGTATTTCTTTCACCAGCTCATTTTAAAGAAGAGGAAACTGAGACAAAGAGGATTAAGTGATTTATTTGCCCAGGGATTGCTAAACTGGAAAGCATCTGAGGCCACATTTGAACTCAGGAAGGTAAGTTTTCCTAGCTCCAGGAGCAGTTATTTATCTATTGCACCACCTAGCTGCCCCAACTAAAAATGAAGAAAATATTATATGCCATTTTATTTACTGTTTGTAGATTATGAACCAAATATCATATGCTCTGATAGAGAAGGAAAAATACTGCTTTAGAGATTCTTTTATAATAAGAAGTCTTTCATCTATACATAAGAATCATTCAAGATTCCTTAGAAGATTAAAAACAGGAATTTTTCTTTTAAGTAACCTTCTGGTAATAAATGCAAGCCATAAAACACAAAGATCTAGATTGAACAAAGACATTTCTTAATTTTCAGTCTAACACAGAGGTCGAACCAAAGTAGCATTCCCTATTGATGGTGAGGATTTCTAGATATGTCTGTGGAGAACCCTCTGATTTATCTGATTTATCAGGGCCCGAAGCACTCTAAGAGTCTCCTGGAAGAGCTTTATAATAGCTCAAAGGATTCTGACACGCTCATACACACTGGAAAAAAATTGTGTGGCTAAAGAATGACTATTGCTCAGATTTCAGCATGCATTTGGACAGTTAAACTTTAGAATTTGTCCATCACTTTACTCCTGAGACAGATAGTCTAAATGGACAAATCAATCCTTGATAGAAAGACAAGATATGCTGATAACATAATGATGAATGAATGGATGGAAGAATAAGCATTTATTAAGCACTTAATATATGCAAATACAAGGGGCATATAAACAAAAAATAAATATGATACCTGCTAGCTCCAGTTCTAATGGGGGGAAAACATAGAGGTGGCTTTAGCCATGTTAGAGATGGAAGAATCTTGAGTGATGGATGGATAACCAGAATGCCCCATTAGTACCTGGAAATGTCAAGAAAAAATGAAAGAAGGCTTTTAGCACAATGAGTGGATTTCCTATGTTGACTGCCAGAAGAATATAGACAACTGTCACACAGGATGAACGGCAAGGGTTGTGTTATAATTTGCATTGTTAGGGTGAACTCTTACTATGATGACAGATAAATTTATCTCTAATTTAGTAGTTTGAGTGAACTTTTTTTTCTCTTTTGCCTAAGGTATGACTGTTGGGAGTGGGGGGGGGGCTAAGGGATAAGAAAATATAAACACAAATGATAACATTTTTAAAATGACTAAAATGTTCTGCCTAGTTTAATTTCATAGAATCATTGAGTCTTAGCATCTGGAGAGGCTTGAGAAGGTCCTGGCCTTAGTGGTACTTGAGCAATAACCTGTTCCAAAATATTAATAATAGTGGTCAACTAGATTTTACCTGAAGACTTTGAGAGGGAGAAAGCCCTTTCATCATGAGGCAGCCCATTACACTTGGGGACCACTCTCAGTGAGGAAGTTTCTCCTTAACCAGAGCTGAATCTGCTCTTCTGCCATTTATAAATGCAGCCAGAGATGCTTTGCCACATTATTAAAAGACACAATAGTATTAAGTAACTAGCATACTAAGCACTCCTCTGTAAATCACCACAATAATGCCACATAAATCATAGTAATTACAAGTGATTTAACATAATTTTATTGGCCTGATTAAGAACTACACCTAGTGAATGGTAATATTGCATGTGCTCATGCTGTGGTCATTCATTTTGCATCCCCAAATCGTCCCTAGTGATGGACTCTCTAAGTTAGAAAAATGCTCACATCATTGGTTAGGGAAATAGTGCTTTCAAGATTGAAATCATTAGGCCTCTAATATTATAGGCATTTTTGAAGGACTTAGTGCTCCAACCTAGATAGCTATAAAAGCATTTTATTAGAAATGGGGGAACAGAAGATAGAATCAAGTAAAAGGCAAAAGGGAGTTCATTTAGGCTACAAATATATCAGAGTGGTGGGAATAGGATCAAAGTATCATAGAAACATATATCTAAAATTGGAAGGGCAATTCAATATGACCTTTAGATTTACAGATAAAGAAACTGAAGCACAGAAAGATTAAGTGATCAGGAACACATAGCTAATAGAGGTTCTGGCAGGATTTGAACTCATGTATTCCTGATCCTAATTCTAGCTCTCTAAATATTGTACCCCTGTAAGGGATAGAGGGGAAAAAAGTATAAAGGAAGAAAAAAATGATAATTAATTAAATATAAGGAGTAACAGAAAAGTCAAAGATAATACTAAGATCTCTAGTATAAGGAAAGTAGCAATAACATTCAACAAAAATAAGAAATTCAGGATGGAAAATTATTGAAGGGAGAACATGATTGATAGTGTGGGTTAGAGGAAAGAACACAGGTTTTAGAAACAAGGGTCTGGGTTCTAACCCTGGCTCTTACACATACTTTGATCCTTTGAAAAACTTTAGGATTCATTGCATGGCATGGAAGATACTGACATAGGACTACCCAGAATGGCATATCCTAATCTTTTAAAAAATATTTTTATTTTCCTCAGTTACATGTAACATAATTTTTTTTTACATCTGTTTTTGAAACTTTGAGTTCCAGATTCTCTCCTTTCCTCCCCATCCTCACTCCCATTGCGAAGGTGCATGTGAAGTTAAACAAAACATTTTCATAAAAGTCTTGTTGCAAAAGAAAACATAGATTTCTCCTCCCTTCAAAAAAAAACTTCAAGAAAAATAAAAGTATGCTTCAATCTTTGTTCAGACAGAAAAAGTTCTTTCTGTGGGTATGGATAGCACTTTTCTTCTTAAGCCCATCAGAGTAATCTTGGATCATTTTTTTTTTTTTTTTGCTAAAAATAGCAAAGTCATTCACAGTTGATCATCCCTTAAGAATTGTTATTACTTTGTACACAGTACATTGCATTTTGCTTGAGTTCATGGAAGACTTTCCAGGTTGGAGTGCCCTTATCAAAGAAGGTGCTGTGCTCTATGAGAAAAGCAGAATTGAAGTAACTCAAAAGAAACATGAGATTTGCGTAAATGGAGAATCCACCCCAAATGTTCACATGGACTACTTATGCCTGACCTGGAATAGAGCATTCTGAGCTTGTACTGGTCTGATCAATCAAGGCTAGACACACTGTAATTTACATAGTGATATCATTTTGGTTCTCTTTGAAAATGAAGGACAATAACCAACTGATACCTACTTTTGTCATCTTTAGAAAGGTCCTTTGTCCCCTCTGCCTCACTTCCCTCAAATGAAAAACAAAGGGAATTAAACACTGAGATCCCACATGGCTCTACCATATAACACCAAGTCTATGATCCCACAAGGAGTTCAGTTATAGACATTTAAAGTTTCAAGATATCAGCATGGCATCCAAATAGAAACATGAAGAAGGTAGGTAGCAATATCCTTTGGAAATCAGGGGAAAGATTTAGAGTAACAGGCACATAGAGGTAGTTGAAGGGGTTGAATCAAAAGAGACAGGATAGAAAATAATGAATTGGATTTCCAAGGGATAGAGTACAGAAAAGTTGGATAATAACCAATTTTAAAATATTGGAGGAAAAGAGGAAATGAAGAAAGGGACAAAGGAGTGATTTCAAAGGATTCTACAGCTCAACTTAAGCAAAAGAGATTTTTGAAAAAGAAAGTGATTGACAGGGTCACATGCTACCTTCATCTGACATCACAAGAAATGAGGATGGAGAAAACATTCTTGAATTTGGAGATTGGGATGATTAAACAGAAAGAAGATGCTACATTTCAGAAATTATGGATTCTCATACTGATATGGAAAGAAAATAGATTTAAATCAGGCACTCAAAAAGTTTGACATTGAAAGTTAGGAGAGAAATGTCCATTTTTATTTATATTTTCTATGATAAGATAAACCACAGTAGTTTTTATGCAGTGGAGAAAAAGACAGTAGAGAGCAGTAGAGAGATTGAGGTCTATGGATGTAGAAGGGGGTGGGATTGAGTGCTCAAGTAATTAGACAGACATGGGGTTGGAAAACAGGATTGCTACAGAGACAAAGATAACCTGAAGTGAAGATGAGGGACTGTGGAAAATCCATAGATGGTTTCTGTCTTCTCAAAATATGATGAGGTAGGGGAATTTTCTGTGATTAAAGAGGAGAGAATGTAGGAAGGTAACTGAGAGATTGAGGAGAGAATATAGAGAAGTTTTTTTGGGGGGAGGAGGTGATAGCTGACTTGTGGTTTTAATGATATAAGAAATTCCCAAAGAATTTTAGTGAAAATCACCATCTACTTAGCAATTTATGTTTTTAAGAGTTGTCTAGTGGCACTAATAGAAAGATATCTGAGAGAATGAAGAGAGAATATAGTTTTTTTGGGGGGGATGAGGTGATTGCTAACTTGTGCTTTTATTGGTTTAAGAAATTCCCCCAAAAATTTAATGAAAATCAGCACCTACTTGGCAATTTATGTAGGGACACTCTAGGTTAAATGATTTACTCAGGAGTACTCAGCCAGTATAGATGTAAGAGGTGGGACATGAACAAGGTATTTCAAATTCCAAGTACAGCTCTTTCTCAGTCATCAAAGGCTATCAAATAAATATTCAGAAAATAAATAAAGTGTCCCTCACTTTGCTAGGTCTAATTCACCATTTCCCTAAAATGAATGGATCTTATTTATGACCTCCATGACTAATTAGATTGTAAATTCCCTGGAAATAGGGATCATTCTTTGTTTTTGTATTTGGAGTGCCTTGCAGAGTATCTGACACCTGGTAGGTGTAGAAGAAACCTTTGTTTATTGATTGATGAAGTTCTGTGGAGCAAATCATAGACATAAGGTTGTCTTGTTCAGGTCAATGGATTCTAAGACATAAAAGGGCATGCTATCAAATTGAAGTAACTTCATTGTAAATATTGATGTAGGGCTTCGGGGGAAAAGATATTATGAAGATTTGGATGAAAAAAGCAGGGACAAAGTAGTAAGATATTTTAGACTCTATAAGTTTTGTCAAAGGTTAAAGTAGTATCACTAAAATATGGAATCTTCCAATCTAAAATTGCTTAATATACACTAGACACTGTGGTGGGTGCTGAGAGACAAAGACAAAATGAAAAAAAAATTTTTTTTTAAAAATCAATAATACCTGTCTTCAAGAAGTTTAAGTATTTCTAGAAAGGACAAATTCTCTAAGGTAATTAAACAGGGAAAAGAAAAAAAAAAGTGGTAGGCAATCATGGGGATTTGCCAAATTTTTTGAATGGCATCAGAATTCCCATCAAAAAGAAAGCTGAGAGAGAAAACAATGGAAATGTTGAGGAGAAATAAGGGAAATTCTCTCTCAATCCCTGTGGCCTACCTTAAGGCTTTCTGACTAACTTATTTTACTGTTAAATGATCATTATTGTAAAATAGTCACATATCAAAACATCTCTTAAATGCTTACAACCCAGAAAGGGACAGGAACCAACACTGAGTGCTATGTCTGGAATAATTGAGAAATATACACGGTGTCTGCAGTGGGCAATCAATTATCACCCAATCGAATATCAACATTTTGATCCAGGCAGCCTGCCCTGGCTACATGGAGCCATTCAGATGGAAATGAAACTGTCAGCAGGCCACAAATGGTGCCTGCAGAAACTTCTCCTGGTAAACCACATGAAGACAAGCCAAAGACAGCCTTGATAAATGGCCAGGGTTGCTTTTGATGGAAGGTGTTTGTTTTAGATTATAGTCTATAAACTATATATATTCAATCAGTGATGCTCTGTAGGCAAAGTATTAAAATTTTGATAGAAGGAAGAAAAAGGAGTTATCAGAAATTTATAGGGATGGAGGATGTCCTAAGTAGAAAGAATGGATAGCATAGGAGAAAAAAGGAAAGGAACATTGGTGATTTAAATTGAACACTGTTTCATTCTTAAGAAAATGCACTCAGGTGGCACTTGTAAAAAGATTCTTGTTAAAGAATCTTCACATGAATTGCAAATATTACACATTGGTAAGGAGTTCCCATTGTGCAGGTGGAGAAACTGAACTCCAGAAAGGTTTGCCAAAAATTAAATACTGCAAAGGCACTATAATTATAAGAATTAATTTGCCTTAACAATACACACTGGGCCACCAGGCAATGTCTCTACTGCATTTTCTTCCAGCTCCTCAGTAAGTAAAACTCTATAATCAAGTTTTAAAATGTCCCTAACCATGCACATTTTTGTAGTTCTTCGGGCTTAATTTGGTATTTTTAAAGGTTCTACAATGGTACTCTTTTATGAGCATTTTGAATAGTCCTTTACAACAAAAAATACATTCATAGAATTATAAAATCATGGAATGTTAAAACTGGAAGAGACCTTACAGTTCATTTAGTGCAAATGTCTCCTTGTACAGGTAAGGAAAAACCTTGGACCTGAGAAAGGAAATCATCTCATTATCAATAGTGGCTATTAAATCTTAGGCAAGGAACTGGATCTCATCAATTAAATTATGCTATTACCTTTTGTATCTGGACATCAAGAGTGTTTTGTTATAGAAGTAGAGTTCAATTCAAGCAACATTCATTAATCACCAACAATGTGCCAAGCAGAACTTAGGGTGTTGAGGTTACAACACACCTTACACTTTACTAGCAAGATACAATATATAAACACAACACAATACAAAGTATGTGCAGTATTATACAAAGTATTTTTAGGAGAGGCAGAGCCATAATGACTGCAGAGATCAGGAAAAGCCTTGAGTAGGTGAACATTGAAGGAAAGAAGGGATTCTATGAAGCTGAAGAGAAAGAGAGAGTAAGTGCATTCCAGATGCAGAATTAATTAGATTACTAAAATCATGGCAAAAGAAAGACATATACATTATGTATATCTTACAGTTCCAAGCTCCAGCTCCCAATACAAAATTCCCTTCCATGTTACATTCTATTTTTTACTATCTTCCTTCTCCTGAGCCATGGAAAGAACCTGGAAGTTCAATTTCCTAACAAAAACTTTCTGTACACAAAACATTGGACTCATGATACCCACATAAGGAAGGAGGCATAGAGCCAGAATCTTCTGTGATATTATGGCTTAATTTGTAAAAGAGAATGTCATTTAGATGAGTCATCAATCTAACTGGATTACCTTTTAGCTGCTTCATCTTATCTATGAAGTTAACATAAAGACAATTATCAAATGCTTTACAAAAAATCAGGTAAACTTGATCTATTCATTCTCTAGTCAATTAGCTTTGTTGAAAAGGAAAAGAATTTAGTGTGTCATCTGTTCTTGAGGAAGTCAGTTTGCCTTTGTGATAATGGGATAGAGATAAGAGATAGATGATAAAGAGAAGACTATCCCTTTAATAATGTTATACAATTTTCCCAAGACTCACTTAACAATTGTTTGCAGATTTCACACTTCCTTTTTTTGAAACTTAGAACTCCATTAATCTTCCTGGACTGAAATATCTTTCCCTTTCTCCTCTATTCTTCAAAAGTCATAACAGCTCAGCAATAATACCCACCAGTTCTTTCAGCTTCTTGGGTTGTAGGTCTTTCATGTGTTCATTTCCATAAATTTTCACATTCAATATTTTTACAGGAGATACTCACTTGCAGAAAAATATTTCACTCATGAATCTCATCCCACCAAGATTCATTCATAGCTATGAGGAAAATTGTGTCTCCTTGCATTAAAATACCATGTTATCTTCCTTCTTATGCATAAACAAGAATGTTAATCTCATGTTACAGATGAAGGAATCAAGACTTGGAGAGGATCAGAGACTTGCCTGTAATTATTCTGGTAGGGAGTGTCAGAGGTCAGTGGACTTTAAGACCAAATCTAGAGCTCCAGCCAGTAGTGACAGAATAGTTGGAAGCATTAAAACCATTAGACACTTTCACATACAGTCATGTAATATTATTCAATGCATATTTATTGGGCGCTTACAGTATAGTCAACGTTACTCTAGTATCTACAGGTGTAATGAAGAGTTGTGGTTAAAGACACTGAAAGGCATTAGACAAGACATTGAGTTGAAAAGAAAGGCATATATTTAAAAAATGATGAATAAAACAAGACAGTGTGTTATAGGAGAGAGAAGAGAAGTGATGTTGTGCACGGAAAGCTGGCCAGTCCTAATTATCCACTGAACCCTGACCCAAGAGGGATTGTGCATGGGAATCTGGGTCCCATTCTTTCTCTACAAATCTAATATATCATTACAGAAGAATAATGATAGTTTGATCTCATAGCTTGTGAATGGCTTATTTCTAGAGTTCTTCTAATGCTTTAGTGAGAAAGAGACTACTGAATGGGTAAGTAAGGAAGGGATCATTAAACAGTACCCTCAATGTGTCTCATCCTTCCTTTACATTTCAGGCTTCTCCTTTTCCCTTCTGTTTCAGTTTCAGGTCACAAGATTTGTTTCTCCCTTCTACTGATTTAGTCCAGAGAAGAAAAAAACTTAGAAAGAACAGGAGGGGATCTCCTGACTTCTCTGGCTTCTTTTCAGTTCTAACTAAAATCCCGTATTTTATAGGGAGCCTTCCACAACTCCCTTTTTAATTCCTGGGTCTTTCCTCTGTTATTTCCTATTTATCCTGCACATAATTTGCTTTGTGCATATTTGCATGTTGTCTAGCCCATTAGATTATAAACTCCTTGAGGGAAGGGACCTTCTTTTGCTTCTTTTATACCCCTAGTGATTGATACAGGGCCTTAGACCTTGTAGGTCCTTAATAATTTTTTTAATTGATTGACTGCTTGCTATATGAAAAGTGATTAAGTTATTCAGCCTTAATTCAGAGGACAGAATAAGGATCAATAGATGGGGTAACAGAAAGGGAAATTTGGATGTGATATAAGAAAAAGAAACCTCATAATTAGAATTACTTCAAAGTAATCTCAAAGTCTTTAGACACTGTAGTTTTCTTTTACTCATAGTCTTCAAGGAAAGACTATACAATCACTTGGAACATATGTTGTAGAAGAAATTTTTTCTGTAGTTACTGATTAGAATAGAATAGAATATTTGAAGCTTTAGCTGGCTTCTGTCTGATTAAACTACTGACTTCCTTAATGCTGGGGTCTAGAGCATATAGATATATTTCTTTGCACCATGGCATTTTAAGGAAGATATATTCTTTTGAAAAGGTACACGAGTTGATTCAAGGGGGATTAGAAATGGTTTTCAAATTACCTCCCTAGATCTGGAGCATCCACTTGTATTCAGAGAACCTAGGTTCAAAATATGTCTTTGCTGTTTACTACCTGTATTGATGTGGAGTAATTAAATTTAACTTCATAGGACTAAGCTTACTCATCTGTAAAATGAGAAAGTAAGTCTAGACAGCCCCTAAGATTTTTACAGGTTTAATTCTATAATTTTGTGATGCTATTTCTCTTGGATGAACTCTGCCTTTAACATAGATAATCAGGAGATATTAATAGTTCAATATTGACTTTTGTAATTGTTGACAAAAGATGGGAGATGGGTTATATTATATTAATATATATTAATGGGTTAATACAAGAACTCAGTGAATTTCTTTCAAGCAATTCCCTATGTCTACCATTATGAGCAGCCTCATTCCCCAAAGGGCTATGGGTACCATCACTGAAAACATGTTTGAAAAGTTCACCCCAATGTAGAAACATAAACAGAATTTAGGACAAACACAAGGACATAATGAAGGCATTCTGATTTATAATGAATGGAGCATTTTACTGGGTGTCAAGAGAATTAAATTAGTCATTTTCCTGTCTTTAATTCAATCCAATTTATCACAGGAATTTATTAAGTATCTACTATGTTTAAGATGCTGCCACTTTTTGCCTCAATTGCTTGTTTGGAAAATTAGGATAGGGACAGATTTACTAAATGATGTCTGAAGTCCTTTTCAATCCTAAAATTTTGTTACACTATTCATTTAAATAAATTGTATTTGCACAAGCATCATTTCTCAAAGTATTAAATTACTTTATTTACTTAGTGCAATTATCTTATTGTAACAATTTCATAAGGCTAGTTTCTCTCTTGTGTTACTCATATAAAATTGCTAGTGGGGGAAGAAGAGTTAACTCAAAAGTGTTTGGGTTTTTTGTGCTTGAAATGTTGAAGACTTACTGCCAATTGGTAGTAGGGGTGCTCCATCACTGCACCACCATGAATAGATCATATCCACATCTATGTCTCATTAACGTAGTGATGGGTCTGCCAGAAGGCCTTTAATACCCTAAAGAATAAAATGTGTTAAGCCCCCAAATGAGGTACAACAGACTTTAGGCAAGAATTGGAGCTTTGCAGGGGTCTTGATGGGGTGGTTTGAGTTGATCTAGAGAGTCCCCTGGGGTGACAAACACATAATTGCACTTATCAGCTTTAGGCTGCTATGATTAATGCAACCCGCCATGATTTATCACCTAGAAGAGTTTTAAACTAGTTTTCTCATCATGGTAATAGAGAACACTTGAGTTTTAAAGGAAAAAATAGGTGCCGTAAGTGATTTGTTAAGTTGGCTATAAACAGACAAATCCCCAAATTGTCCAGTCATTTTTAAGGGACCTGAGGTTTGTGGATTTCAGATACTGTCAGCTATTCACACAAATTTTCTGTTTGTTCCAAAAAGAAATCTAACTTTCTTTCTTGTTTAATTTTTTTTCCAATCTCCATGAATAGATAACATTCAAAAACTTGTGAGATGGGTAATAAGGTATCTAAGTATTAGTTTAGATAATAAGTGAAAAAAAGTGCCCTGCCTCTGCACATGGGTTTCTGTTTAGTGAGGTCTGAGACCAAGGAACTGAATTTTTACCTTTATTTCATCTGAGATATCTCCTAGGTAATAAGGAAAGGAACAAAGATGTATCATGCAAATAATCATTGTATAGGAAACACCCACAAAGTAAAGGCACTCACACAGTGAACATGCAACCCCTTGCCTTCTAGAATCTTACTAAAACAGAAAAATGCTCCACAGATAAGATTCAGCTGTATATAAGTAGCATTTCATAAATTCATAATTTATTATCATTTGGATCTTACCTGGGGTGAAATTAAATTTAGTCCAATGAGACAAATTTCTATCAAATTCATGATGCAAACATGCTTGACATAGGTGTGAGTAGGGTGTGCTTAAAATTGGAATAACTTCAAGAGATTTGTCAGCTGCTTTAATAAGGTTTGGAATAAAACACTTGGTGTTTCCATACCCCCTCAACCTAATTGCTTTGGGTATATAGAGAAATATTTGAATTATGAACCCAATATCTCTTATTCCTCCCTAAACCTGAATGGGATTTCAATAAGGCAAAAATCAGCATATTTTAAAACATCTACTAGGTACCAGACATTTTGCTAAGCATTAAAAAGAAAAAGAAAAGAAAAAAGCCTTAGTTCTCAAGTTGCTGCATTGGGGAGAATACATGCAAACTCTGTAAAAACCACTGTATTTACAAGTTGATGATCTCAAAGGGAGCACATTCTCTAACTCTAGGTATCAGTTTCTTTAAGGTCAGGGACATTATCTTAAATTGTGTATCTCCTCCAATACTTAGCACAATGCTTTGCACTAAATAGGCACTTACTGAATTAATAAAGAATGCATCATCAATTACTTTTAAAAGACCTCCAGTGATGGGAAATCCACTACTATAGAGGCAGCTCTTTCCACTTTTAAATAGTTTTACTTCTTATGAAGTTTTTCCTACATTAAACTAAAATCTAGCTCACTAGTGATGGGAAATTCACTACTATAAAGGCAGCTCTTTCCACTTTTAAATAGTTTTACTTCTTTTTTTTCCCTAACATTAAACTAAAATCTAGCTCACTTGTCACCCACAGGTAATGATTCTGCCCTCTATGGTCCAGCAGAATGATTCTAATTCTTCTTCTCACTATTATCTCCCATCCTCTATGTTGTCTATTTGAACTAAAAAATAGATAGTTTCTAAAATTCAATTCTTATAAAACTTGATCACTACGTCTCACCTTGTTCATTTCATTGTGTTTACTATCCTTACTAAAGAGAAAGAAATCATATTTCCATATAAATTAATCATCAGAAAAAGGTTCAAAAGTAGTGCCCCAAAGGCTCATGAGACATGTAACAGGAGCTCAAAAAACTTACAGAAACGTGTTTTGTTTTGTTTTGTTTTTTTATTATATCTAAACATTGAATTGATGCATGCATTTGGTAAAGTATTAGACTTGGAGTAAGAAAGTCCCTGAGTTCAAATGTGACTTTAGACACTAACTAGTTATGTAATTCCAAGATAAATCAGGATTTCTCATCTTTAAGGATAATAACAGCACTTATTTCACTTGATTGTTGTGAAGATTCAATGAGATTATTTGAAAAATGATTTTCACACTTTAAAATTCTATGTAAATGCTAGATATTTATAATGATTATAATAACAATCTGTTCTTCCCTCCTTCTTCACCATTATTCAATTATTCTTTGAGTCTCTGGGAAGGCAATAGTGGAAGAATCTGAGACTGGCCAAGTGTAGGGTTAGTAAATGAACATCTGATCAAATATGACTGGGAAGAGGTGATTATGTCTGAGTCAACCTCTGACTGAATAGCTTTCCTACAACATGCAAATCAATGTAAGAAAAGCTATTATTTGTTTGCTTTTCTCCCTCCCTACATGTCATGGAAAACCATCTTTATAAATTAAATTAATTAATGTGATTTATTGAATTAACATAAATCATTATATTAGAAAACAGCTATCTTTTTATTTCAAGATTTAGGTAGCCTTTAGTCATTTCAAGGCTAACCATCCACAGTCGCTTCATCCAATTCTTATATATTAAGAGACAAAAGGATTAAAGTTTCTAGTTATTTGTGGTTAGTTGTTCTAGGAGTAGCAGGTTCTCATTCACATATTTCATGGAGTTCATTCAAGATATCATAATACTAGCAATTGAAAGAACAGGACTCCAGATGTTTACTCTTCCGCTAGGTGTGTAATGTCCAACAAGTCATTTAAATAAACTCTTTAGACATCAGTCTCCTTTATTTTAAAATTTAAGTCAGATGATTTATACTTATATTACCTCAAAGGAGGTCATAGGTTGAGAAGAAATAGGAGAAGATATTTCAAATGTATCATCGCCATAAA
This sequence comes from Myrmecobius fasciatus, assembly GCA_023553655.1. Lineage (NCBI taxonomy): Eukaryota > Metazoa > Chordata > Mammalia > Dasyuromorphia > Myrmecobiidae > Myrmecobius > Myrmecobius fasciatus. The sequence goes on from JAJPUD010006353.1 coordinate 59,461, forward strand.
GCATTCTGTAAATGTGAGCTGTTATTATGATTTCCATCATGGCCATGGGTAAGAAGGTCAAAGAAATATTACAAAAAAGGGTGAATAAGTTATGCTATATGAATGTTATGGAATATTATTGTTCTATAAGAAGTGATCAGCAGCATGATTTCAACAATGCCTGGACAAACTTATATGAACTGATGCTAAGAGAAGTGAGTGGAGCCAGGGAACACCACGCACAGCAACAACAAGATTATATGATGATCAGTTTTGGTGGAGATGACTCTTTTCAACAATGAAATGCTTCAGGTCAGTTCTCATAGACTTGTGATGGAGAAAGTCATCTGCACTCAGAGGGAGGATTATGGGGACTGAGCATGGATGACGACATAGTAGTTCCACTTTTTTGTTTTCTTTCTCATTTTTTTTTCTTTTTGATCTGATTTTTCTTGCGCAGCATGATAATTGTGGAAATATGTATAGAAGAATAGTATGTTTAACACATATTGGTTTGCTTTCCATCTAGGGAATAACCTATTCATCCATTCTCCAACCAATGGGCATCCATCCGGTTCCCAATTCCTTCCCACTACAAAAAGAGCTACCACAAACATTTTTGCACATGTGGGTCCTTTTCTATTTTTTATGATCTGTTTGGGTTATAGACCCAGTAAAGACATTGTGGGATCAAAGGGTGTGTACATTTTGAAAGCCTTTTAGGGATAGTTCCAAATTCCTCTCTAGAATGGATGGAGCAGCTCACAACTCCACCAATAATGTGTCCCAGTTTTCCTACAACCCCACGAACATTCATCATTATTTTTTCCTGTTATCTTAGCCAATCTGAGAGGTGTGTAGTGGTACCCAAAGTTGTCTTAATTTGCATTTCTGTTATCAATAGTGATTTAGAGCACTTTTTTCACATAACCAGAAATGGTTTTAATTTCTTCATCTGAAAATTGTCTGTTCATATCCTTTGAGCATCTATCAATTGGAGAATGGCTTACATTTTTATACATTTGAGTCAATTCTCTATATATTTTAGAAATGAGGCCTTTATCAGAATCCTTGGATATAAAATTTCCCCTCCCCCCAATTTTCTGCTTCCCTTCTAATCTTGTCTGCATTGATTTCATTTGTACAAAAACTTTTAAATTTAATATAATAAAAATTATCCATTTTGGAATCCATAATGTACCATAGATCTCCTTTGACCATAAATTCCTTCCTTCTCCATAGATCTGAGAGATAGTCTATGCTTTGTTCTTCTAATTTGCTTATACTATCACTCTTTATGGCTAAATCATGAACCCATTTCAACCTTACCTAAGTATAGGGTGTTAGGTTATCTAAGTATAGTACATAGGTCAATGACTAGTTTCTGCCCTAATATTTTTCAATTTTTTGAAGCACTTTTTGTCAAATAGGGAGTTCTTATCCCAGAAGCTGGGATCTTTGGGTGTATTAAACACTGGGTAACTATAGTCATTGACATATCTTTCCATTGATTGACTACTCTATTTCTTAGCCACTACCAAATGTTTTTATTGACCACTGCTTTACAATATTGTTTTAGATCTAGTACAGCCAAGTCACCTTCACTTGCATTCTTTTTCATTAATTCTGTTGAAATTTTTGACCTTTTATTCTTCCAGATAAATTTTATTATTTTTTCTCACTTTGTAGTTTCTCAGTAGTTTGATAAAGCAAGGAATAAGTAGATTAATTTAGGTAGAATTGTCATTTTTATTATATTAGCTCAGCCTACTCACAAGCATTTGATGTTCTTCCAATTGTTTAGATCTGACCTTATTTGTGTAGAAAGTTATATAATTGTGTTGACATAGTTCCTGACTTTGCCTTGGCAGGTAGACTCCCAAATATTTTATATTATCTACATTTATTTTATGGAATTTTTCTTTGCATCTCTTGCTGTAGGACTTTATTGATAACATACAGAACTGCTGATGATTTATGTGAATTTATTTTGTATCCCACAACTTTGCTAAAGTTGTGAATTTTTTCTAGTAGTTTTATTTTAATTGATTCCCTAAGATTGTCTAGGTATACCATCATATCATTTTTCAAAGAGTAATACTTTGGTTTCTTCAGTATCTAATCTAAGTCCTTCAATTTCTTTTTCTTCTCTTCTTGCTAAATCTAACATTTCTAATACAATATTGAATAATAATGGTGATAGTGTTCAATACTGTTTCACCCCTGATTTTATTGGAAATGCTTCTAGCATATCCTCATTACATATAATGCTTGCTGATGGTTATAGACAGATGCTACTGTTCATTTTAAAGAAAACTTCGTTTATTTCTATGCTCTTTAATGTTTTCAATAGGAATGGGTGTTGGATTTTGTCAAATGCTTTTTCTGCATCTATTGAGATAATCATATGATTTTTGTTGGTTTGGTTATTGATAGTCAATTATGTTAATAGTTTTCCTCATATATTGAACCAGCCCTACATTCCTGGTATAAATCCTACTTGGTCATGATGTATTATCCTGATGATAACTTGCTTTAATGTCATTTCTAATATTTTATTTAAGATTTTTGTATCAATATGCATTAGGGAAATTGGTCTAAAATTTTTTAATTTTCTCAACCCTATGTTGTTTAGGTAAAACCACCATTTTTGTGTCATAAAAGGAATTTGCAAAGAATTAGAATTGATTATTCTTTGAATATTTGGTAGAATTCACTTGTAAATTCATCTGACCCTGGAATTTTTTTCTTAGTTAATATTTTGTTCAGTTTCTTCTTCTAAAATGGGACTATTTAAGTAATTTATTTCCTACTCTGTTAATATTGGCATCTATATTTTTGTAAGTATTTATCCATTTCATTTAGATTATCAGATTTATTGGCATAGAGTTAAGCAAAATCCTCCTAATTATTGCTCTAATTTCCTCTTCATTGGTGGAAAAATGAACCCTTTTCATTTAGCATACTCTTTGATTTTCTCCTTTTCTTTGTCTAATCATATTAACTAAAAGTTTATTTTGTTGATTTTTCATAAAGCCAACTCTTAGTTTTCTTATTTTCAATAGTTTTCTTATTTTCAGTTTTATTGAGCTCCCCTTTTATTTTCAGAATTTCAAATTGTTGTTTAATTGGGGGGGGCTAATTTCTTCTTTTTCTAGCTTTTTTAGTTGCACACCCAATTCACTGATCTTCTCTTTCTCTAGTTTATGCAAATAAGCATCTAGAGATATAAACTTCTCTTAAGAACTGTTTTGGCTGCATCCCATTAATTTTGATATGTTGTCTCATCATTGCCATCTTCTTGGATGAAATTATCAATTGTGTCTATGATTTGTTGTTTTACCCACTCATTTTTTAGAATAAGATTATTTAGTTTCCAATTAGCTTTTGTTCTATTTCCCTGGCCCTTTATTGCATGTAATTTTTATTGCATCATGATCTGAAAAAGATACATTTACTATTTCTGTCTTTTTGCATTTGATTTTGAGGGTTTTATGCCCTAATACATGGTCATTTTTTGTGTAGGTTCCTCAACAGACAAAAAAGTATACTAACTTCTGTCTCCATTCAATTTTCTCTAAATGCCCATCCTACCTAACTTTTCTAAAATTCTATTTACCTCTTTAACTTCTTTGTTATTTATTTTGTGGTTTGATTTATCTAGTTCTGAGACAGCAAGGTTGAGATCCCCCAGTAGTATAATTTAGCTGTCTATTTCTTCCTAAAGCGCTCTTAATTTCTTCTCTAGGGATTTGGAAGCTATACTACTTGATAAAAATAAGTGTTATTGATATTACTTCATTACCTATGATAACCTTTAGAAAAATGTAGTTTCCTCCTTTATCTTTTAATTAGATCTATTTTTGCTTTTGCTTCATCTGTGATCAGGATTTCTACCCATATTTTGTTTTGTTTTGTTTACTTCAGCTGAAGCATAATATATGCTGCTCCAGCCTTTTCCCTTGATTCTATATGTATCAATCTGCTTTAAATGTGTTTCTTGTAAATAACGTATTGTAGGATTCTGGCTTTTAGACCAATCTGCTATCTACTTCTGTTTTATGAGAGAGTTCATCCCATTTACATTCACAGTTAAAATTACTAACTGCGTATTTCCGAGCACCTTTTTTTCCTCACAGTTACACTTTTCTCTTTCCTTTCCCCTTTCCCTCCTTGCCTATGTTTCCTTTTGACCACTACCCCTTTCAATCTGCCCTCCCCTTTTATAGCACCTCCCACATTTTTATCCCTTTCCCCTTCTATTTTTGTTCTCCCTTCTATTACCTTCCCCTTTATTTTCCCCTTTCCCCTTCCACTTCCCTATAGAATGAGAAAATTTTCTTTCTCAAACAAAATGTCTGGTAGTCTCTCTTTGAGATAAATCTAATGAGATTAAAACACAATACTCATTCCCTCCCTTCTTTCCCTCAACTGCAATAGATTTTTTTTTTTTTGGGCTCTTCATGTGATGTAATTTACCCCATTTTTTTCATTTAGCTTTTTTATCTTCTTTTGCATCTGGCCAATTGAACTTTTACATGAGTTGTTTTGTTCGTTGGATTTTTTTCCCCATTTCACAAATTCTGTTTTTCAAGAAGTTGTTTTCTTTTTCCATTTCACTAAAACTATTTTTTTAAGAGTGACTTTCTTCAGACAATTTCTGTGTTTTGATTTCCTGAGCTCTCATTTCCTTTCGTCATTTTTCTTCTAATGCTCTTTTAGGATTCTTTTTGAATTCTTTCAAGAGAGCCTTTTGAGATGGAGACTCCTGAGGTTTCATCTAAAGATGTTTTGCCTTTAGTGCCTTCAAGGTTGGAGGATTGTTCTTCCCCGTTCTTCATAAGCTATCTATGATCAGAACTCTTTTTTGATTTTTTGCTCATTTTTAAGACTGAGGTCTGCTTTTAGGGCAAAAAGGAGATTGTCCAAAGCTTCCTTTACAAGTGACAGCAGCTTCACACTACACTGAGGCCATGCTGCCAGTTCCCTCATGCTGTGCCTCAGGGGCTCACTTGGGCCTAGCTTCTGTAGTTGTTTTGAAGGTCTCACAGGTAGCCTGCTGAGCCACTGGCCTCTGAACCAGGATGGAATAGTAAAACACTGCTATATTTTGGCTAAGAGTTTCTGACCACATTGCCCCTATACATGGAGGTCTTTCTACCCTGCGCCTCTCTACGCTGCACAGCATCTGTGCTGTATCTGTCCTGGACTGGAACTACTCAATCATCCCCACTTCCCCTGCCCGATTGAGACAGACTTTTCCTGAAGTTCTTCTAAAATATCTTCTGCTGGAAATTTGTTATATTCCAAATATTTGTGGGTTTTGTCACTCTGAAATCCATTCAGAGGGTGTTTCTCTGAGGGAAGTCAGGAAAAGTTCAGACAAAGATTTGTCTACTCTGCCATCTTGGCTCTGCCTCTTTAGTTTTTTTTCAATTCTAAATATTCATAGTTCTTTCAACCAATTCTTATATAGCATGATCTCAAAGCTATTCACCCTATTGGCATTTTCTTATTGTACTTATTCAGTTTATCAATTTCTTTGCTAAAAGATAGTACTGAGAATCGAATGCAGTAGTCCACATATGGTCTGACTAGTGGCAGAGATTATTTGAATGATAACTTTAGACCCTAGGACACTCAATAACACCTACAATTGCCTTATATATTTTGGCTGCTATATCAGATTGTTGACTCAAATTGAGCTTAGGGTCCACAAATATCTCCAAGTTTTATTTTGTTCAAGTTCTTAATTTTTTATGCTTTTGAGCAGCATTCTCTCTAAACTTGTATTTGTAAAATCCTTTTTTTTTAACCAATATACAACTTGACAAATAACTTTATTAAATTTTATCTTAATCTATCTGGCCCAATGCTTCAGTCTATGAAAATCTTTTTTTATTCTTTTTTATGGTTTCTCTATACTAGCATGTTGTTTCCAACTCCTAGTTTTATGTATTAGGCAATTCCTTAAGTTATCCAGTAATGTTTTTATCTAAGTCTCTGATGAAAATGGTAAATAGCACAAAGCCAAAGCACAAATTCCTAGAACATGCTCCTAGAGACAATTCAAGTTCACAGCATACAATTAATACCTATGACCATTCTGACCAGTTAGCCTGTTCTGAATGAATTTAATTATACTATTTTCTATTCTAGGTTTTCTTGAACTTTTCCCTTTTCACCAGAGAAAATTTTATATAACTCAGGGTATTTTGGTATATAAAATAGGTATACAAATTATGCATTTACTGATGATTTCAAAACCTTCACATGCAATTGCATGACCCTATATGGGGTTGCAACCCACAGATTTAGAAGCTTTTGTTATAGCCCACATCTCTTTATCTTTTCCATAAAAATTGCATGAGGACTTTTTCCTCAAATGATTCCTTCAACAAAGGAAAAGACTTTAGAATGGCATGTTTGCCTTTGATGAAAACATGTTGGTACTCTGATCACTGTTTAGATTTCAAAACTTTCCTTTAATATTCTGTAATATTATATGATATTATTTTATTTTAATATTATATTCTGGACACTTTCCCAAACACTAGATGATCTGACCAAACTTGTCTTTGTGTTCCTTATTCCATATTCCATTTGCATGATTTTCAAATGACCATGTGTGTAATGAATTCTCTCTTCTCATTTTTTATGTTTAATTTTTATTTATTTCATTAAATATTTCCCAATTACATGTAAAATGCTCAACAATATTTTTTAACTTACAACTTCCAATTTCTCTACCCCATTCCCTTTTCTACCCCCTCATTCTTGAAAAAGCAAGCAATTTGATTTCAATTATACATGTGAAGTCATGAAAACATATTTACATATTAGACATGTTTCAAAATAAAACACAAGCAAAATAAAATAAAAAAATAATGTTAAAATATGCTTCACTATGCATGCAGAGTTAATCAATTCTCTCTCTGGAGTTGGATAGCATTTGTCATCATATGTGCTTTAGAACTGTCTTGGAATGCAGTATTAATAAAAACAGTCAACTTTTTCATAGTTGATTATTTTTGTAATATTGCTGTTATTGTGCTGGTTCTACTAACTTTACTTGGCATGAGATCATACAGGTCTTCATAGATTTTTATGAAACCATACTGGTTGTCATAGACTATAGCAAAATAGATTTCCATCACAATCATGTATCACAAGTTGTTACCCCACTTGATGAGTAATCACTCAGCTTCCAATTCTTTATCACATAAAAAGGGATGGTATAAATATTTTCTTTTGTACAAATAGGCCTTTTTCCTTTTACTTCTGTTGGAATACTAATCTAATAGTTCATTCTATGTTGTTCCAGTGCTGGTTCACAACTCAACCAACAATGCATTATAGCCCCATTTTTTCCACATCCACACCATTATTTTTCATCTCCCTTTTATGTCATGTTAGCTAATCTAACAGGCATGAGGTGGTATCTTATAAGTATTTTATTTTGCATCTTTCCAATCAATAGTGATTTAGATCCTTTTTTTTTTTTTTTTTGGACAATTGATAGCTTTGACTTTTTTTCTTCTGAAAACTAGTTGTTCATATCCTCTGACCATTTATCAACTGGGGAATGGCTCCCATTTTACATACATATATATATGTATGTATATATATATATACACATATATATATATAAATTTCACTTGGTTTTCTATATATTTGAGAGATGAGACCTATATCAGAGAAATGTGTGGCAAACTTTTCCTCCTAGTTTTCTCTTTGCCCTCAATTTGAGGCATATTGATTTTGCTTATGCAAAACCTTATGTAATCAAAATAATCTCCCTATGAGCTATTAATATTTCTCCAATTGTTTAGATTTCTAATTATGGAAAAGGGTTTTGTAATTGTATACTTTTAATCCCTAGCAGTTAAGTGTCCAATTATTTTATATTGTCTTCAGTTATCTTAAGTGGAGTTTTTTTTTTCCTATCTTGTTCAGATGAATTTTGTTGGTAATACATAAAATGCTGATGTTGTTAATATTTAAAATGCTAAATTTCTTAATCATTTCAACTAGATTTTTTTGCTCATTCTCTAGGATTCTCTAAGTTTGCCATTTTATCGTTATGAAAAGAGTGATAGTTTTGGTTCCTCATTGACTATTTGTATTACTTCAGTTTCTTTTCACTGTCTCATTTCTTTACTGCTAGCATTTCTAGAACAATATTGTGATGATAATGAACATCCTTATTTCATTCCTGAACTTTTGAAAAGGCTTTAAGTTTGTCCAGGTTAAGGATAATTTTTTTTCTTTATTTTACATGATTTTATGAAAGGTTCTACTAATTCCTGTTTTCTAGTGATTTTTAATATAAAATGGATATTGTATTTTATCACAGAATTTTCTGCATCTACTGATATAATCATATTTTTGGTCATTATTTTTATTAAAATGAGGTCAATTAAGCTGATAGTTTTTCTAACATTAAACCAGATATGTATTCCTTCTACAAATCTCATCTGGTCATAGACTGTAATCTTTGGGATATATTGTAGTAATTTTCTTGATTGCATTTAAAAGTTTTTGCATTGATATGCATTGGGGAAATTTGTCTATAGTTTTTTTGTTTTTTTTATTTTTGGTCTTCTTGCTTTAGGTATCAAAACCATATTTGTGCAAAAGGAATTTGGCAGGACTTCTTATTTACCTATGATTTCCAAACAATTTATATAATTTTCGGGATTAATTGTTTCTTAAATGTTGGTAGAATTCACTTGTGAAGCCATTTGGTCCTAGGAATTTTTTTTTTCCTTAGAAAGGTCATTAATGCCTTATTTAATTTCTTTTTGTGAGAAAGGGTTACTTTGGTGTTCTATTTTCTCTTCTGTTAAACTGAATAGTTTATTTTTTGTAAATATTTATTCATTTCACTTAGGTTGTCAGTTTTACTGGCACATAATTGCAAAAAATAACTTCATAATTGCTTTATTTCATCTTTATTGTTGGAATATCTCTTCTTTTCATGCTTGATACCAATATTTTAATTTTCTTCTTTTGCTTTTTTTTAAAATAAAGTTAACTAATGGTTTATCTATTTATTACTTTTTCCATAAAACCTGCTCCTAGTTTTGTTAGTTCAATTTTTACTATCAACTTTATTAATATTGGTTTTCAGAATTTCCATTTTGCTATTTGTTTGGGGATTTTCGATTTGCTTTTTTTTTCTACTTTTCTTTTAGTTGCATGCCCAATTCATTGATCTCTCACTTTAATGAAAGTAAACCTTCTGTACTTTGTTCTTTGATCCTGCATTTCTTTACAATTATATTATTTTCTTTTCAATTAGCTTTTAATCTATGCTTTCATAGTCCTTTATTAAATGTAATATCTATTGTATTCCAAATTAAAATCTAAAAGAGTTCATGTAATATTTCTTCTTTCTTATATTTGGTTATGGAGCTTTATGCCCTAATACATAATCAGTTTTTATGAATGTACCATGTATAGCTGAGAAAAAGATATTCCTTTCTGTTCCCATTTAGTATTCTTTAAAAGTATATCATAATGAAATTTTCTAAAATTTTATTGATCTCTTTAACTTTTCTTTCTTGATGTGTTATGGAATAGTTAATTCCCACTTGCCGAATTCTACTTCTTAAAGAATGTTTTCCTTCAATGAATGTCTACGTCTCGTTTTCTATTTGGCCAATTCTGCTTTTTAAGGCATTATTTTTCTTCAATATTCTTTGTGCCTCTATTACCAAATTTCCTTTCATAATTTCCTTCCTTTTCATTCATTTTGAGAGAAATTAATGTTATACTATTTATTAATATACTGGTTATTAATTTGTAGTCAACCCTTTTCCTATTACTATTAAGAATCAATTTTTGAAAAGGTCAGCTTCTGAAGGACATGGTTCAATGTTGAGATTGCTTCTAGCTCCCAAGGCCGATGATAATTAACTAAGTTTATCAGGAACCTATCTGGAAGGAACCCCAATCTTTGATTCTCTCCATCAGAATTTAGGGTAATGAAAATCATGAAGCAAAAAGCTAGCTAGAGATCTGGATAGAAATGGCTTCCTCTGCTCAGGTCCCTCAAGATTGTTTAATCTCATGATTAAGCCATATTCTCAGCAAGAGAAACTGAAGACTTTTAGTCCACCTCATTAAATGTTCACTAATCAGGTTTGAGTTTTGTTAGGTAAGTTCCTTTCAGACAGTATTTAAGGTGATTTAAGGTCTCCTTTTATATCTTTTGTACTGAGAGAAACATAAATTTATTAATTACTGGTTATCCTGATTAATAGAGTGATTATTAATTACCCTTAAACTCAGTCTCTCAGGGGTTTTCCTTCATCACGATTTCATTACCTGATTTTTCTTCTGCCACTTTCTGCCATTATAAAATTGTTTTTTACTCTTGTAAGAATTCTTGTTGGGCTTGTGTCCAATTAATATCTTTTTTGAAGCTTTGCTTATAGTTGTTTTGAGTTCATTTTCTCCTGAGTTTGTGTCTTGGTCTTCTCTGTTACCAAAATATGTTTTTATGGTCAGGTTTTTGGAGTATTTAAAAAAAATAGCTTGTTGTTTGTTCATTTTCCCCATGTTATTCATTATTTTTGAATTTTTTAAAAGGTCGGTCTCTGTTCCTAAAATGAGAGTACTCCTGTCTCCAGTTCAGGTTTTTTCACACTGATAGTTTCAATTGGAATTTTTCAATGTTTCCAAAGTAGCATGATCTGGAAAATGTGTGGTCACTACTCTCTTGGTCTGAAATTCTTTCACAGGAAGGGTACTTAATTCTTTTGGATTGTAATTAATACTGCTTATCAGTGCCCCTCCGCTCTTGGGAGCAGAAACAATACTGTTCCTTAAGATTCTGATACCTTGGGATCCTGATGTGATATTACCCCTCAAAGATTATACTGCCTATTGAATGAAAGAACTCCTCTCCACACTCTCTTCACCCAGAAGTGAGTGCAGGCAATGGAGCTGCCAAATGGCATCTGGTTCTGCATCTAATGCCAGTAGAGGACTATCTTGTAATCTTTATCTGACCAGTTTCCAGGTCCCTTCAATAACCCTATTTTAATTAAATTAATTTTAAAAAGTTAATTAAATAATTAATTTAATTAATTGAAAAATTTTCTGCCTTTCCCTATTGATAAGATAGACTATCCAGAACTTTGTTTTTTACATTGAGTTCAGGTTCAATTACTATATTCAAATGGTAATTAATCAGTTGTCTTGCATGGAAAGAAAGCAAAACTGTTATCATTGTTGACAAAATCAGTTTTTGTCAATATGTACTTTTTCAATGTTCATCATATCTGATCTCTTTTTTTTAACCCCGCTGATATTATCTTAATTCAGACATTCATTATCTCTTATTTGGCTGGTATACTAGCTTTCTAAAATTGCCTACCTCCAATCTATACTTCAAATCATTATCAAGCTAATTTATTTATTGCAAAGTTCTATGCTCCATAAAATTATTCAATAGTTCTTCACCATTACCTAAAGAATAAATTCCAAATTCTTGGGTCTCAAATTGTACTCCTTTTTCATTTGTTACTCATTTTTTTGAATATTATTTATAACACTGGGGCTTAATTAAATAAACCAATTAAATAATCCTATCTCATTTATAGTGATGTCTTAATGATATATTGAACCTCAACCAATAAATCAATGTTTTTAGACTACATGTAGGGGGAAAAAAAAAGCTTTTATTACTTATAGTTACCTTTCATACAGAAAACATATGCTGATAGGCTGAAGAAAATGGTCATATCTTGATAGTCATTACTGAAATATCAAGTCAGTTTGGGCCTGAGAGACTGATAAAAGTGTGATCCACAAATAACAGTTTCAGAAAAAAAAAAAAAAAACCAACTCTGAAGAGGAACCACCTGGGACCATGGGAGAATAGTACAACAGTGTAAAACAAAGTTTCATCACCAGCCTGTTTCCTTCCCTCTCTTCTGAATGGAAGAGTACTTGACAAGCCATAAAAGATCTGAAGGATTTTGAACTTTCCATATTCCCATTAGCATTCTAGCATCCCCACCTGAGATAGCAGCAGTGTAGTGTTTGCATTGGGATCCAAGAATAGATTTGAATGTAAGGTAGAGAGAGTTTTAGAAAGAAACCACATCATGCCCAAGTTGAATTTCTTTAGAAAGGCCACAAAGTGGAGAAAAAAGAGCAAATAGCTGTGAGTTATCCCTTTGCCGTATGGGTTACTTAAACTTGAGCCCACTTTTCCTTATTTTTTAATTTTTTTTATATTGATGGAAGAGTATAGCACTCTTTTGATGGGATGTTTTGTATTCACTAATTTTTTTTTACTATATCCTCTTTATAAATACCTTTTTTCTAAGAAAGTTTAGCTCACTGATAAACCATAATCATATTAGAAAACACATCAATGGGACATCATGAGTTATACCACTAGAAAAAATATTACCCCCAACCCCTCAGGAATAGCTCTCAGTCTGTAAGGGTACATAGCAGCATTGCTCTGAAGATCCAGAATATCATTGTGAGTAGAAAGTTGGGGAAGTAATCCCGGAGCCTCCAACATGTATCCATCACCATTCCCTTTCACATGTTTTATTTTGCAAGCACATTGAACCTTAAACATACCCTGTATCTTTTTACCATAATGCTTTTCTTCATAAAGTTTGCTCCAGTGAAAATTAGTTTCATCTCTCTTGTATTCATCTCTGACACTTGAAAAAACACCATTCTTCACAAGAAAGCAAGGAAAATATTACTTTCTCTCTGAGGTCTTCACTAATTTTAGCATCTAGGAAAACTCTTTCTGTTTACCCATAGCTCTTGATTTGTCTACCTTTTTGTGGTACTCCTATATTCCTTCATATTGTAGTCATAATATTCATTTAATATTATAGCATGTCATCTCCTTTACTAGAGATGCATTCCCCTTTACTGGGATTTGTGTATTACATAACACCGCTAAGAACATTAGTACAGTGCCTTGCACAAAATAGGTGTTCAGAATTGGATTACTGAGTTGAAAAAGCCAATCACACAAAGTATAGCTTATCCATCCAGAAAGCTCTCTGCCTCAAGAGTTCTATCCCAGGTCCCAGTGTTCTATCTGAACTCAGTCTCTGAATGAGAGTCTCTGGGAAAATTGCCTACAGCTATCTTTAAAAGGGATTTGGGGAAAATAATGTATTGAAAAGGGAAACAATGTATTCCTATGGGAAAAAAAATCTGTATCATTCAATGTTCCCTAAAAAGGGAGATTTGTCTGACCCATCAAGCCAGATATTTCTTAGGTCCTTCTCTCTACTGTGGAAATAAAGGCTCCATCCTCAGCATTGAAAAATTCTGCAGGGAATTAATGAGCACTATTACTTTACCCAGAGATCATCCTATATTTTCCCATTTCCTATGTGAAAGGATGAGCAGCAGGTATTTGAGATCCCCACATCTCTCTGCTTGGGACCCTGACAGACAAGGAAGCCCTCATTAGCATTTCCATTTTGCATTCCAAATGGATGGGGTGTGTGTATTAAAAACTGAGCCTGCTAGAGCTTTTTAAAGCATTCCCTAATTATATGTTTGATAATGCCTGAAAGGCAGAGGAATCCCTGTAAATGGGAAGAGTCATAATTAGGTAGTTAAACCCTTTGGGAGTGGACACCAAGAAGAAGATAAATCATAGCATGCAAGGGTGAAAGGCTCCTTGAAGGGTCATCTATTCTGTTCCATTCCTTCACCTTCAGGGAGAACCAGGCAAACAATTTCTGACAGATGGAAAGAGAGCTCATTTTAAAAGGTCATCAGAGTAGGAGACTCCGCAACCCTATTTGACAGGCAGCCCACTCCAAGGCAGATAAACTAGGAGAGTCAGGAAGTTCTTGCTCATATCTCACCTAAATCTTTCATACCATACATATCTTATAGGTTATTTCTATTTGTTTTATTGAATCATTATTAAAGAAAGAGAACAATTTTAAGTTTCTTAAAGATAAGTTATCAAGTGTGAGTTTAAGATGCTGGATTTTATTGGCACATTTTTGTTTTTTTTCTTTTATTTCTATGTTTTAACTTGAATTGTTTTTATGTGTTTTCCCTATTCCTCTTTTTCTTTATACTCCTTTGGTTTTATTTTTATTTATCTTAAAAGGAAGATTTAGTACAGAAATTAAAACTCAGTTTTATATGTTGTCTTTTCCTCCAACTGTCTAATTTTAATGTATGTGTTCTAACACTGAATGTAGAATGACATCAATTGTGCTTTCAAAGCATTTAATGTAAACCATATGACTGAAAAATAAAATTGAAAAAAAATTCCTGAGAAAAAGATCCTTGCTCTGTTATTTTGCATTGATATCCTGTGATACTGACCACCCAAAAAACTGTAACCAGCCATTCCTGACCCATCCAGATCATCTACTCTCTCACAGTCACTCTAAATACTTAGCAATTCATAGCATTTCATAGTCTTTTCCTTTTGCTTCTGATTTTCACTTGCTATTTATTTCTGCCATTTTCTCCAATCCTTGATCTTTTCTTCTTTTCACTTACACAATTTTTGTCACTTTTCCTCCCACTTTTCCCCCTTTCTCATATTGCTTTGTTTCTGTATGTGAGATAGTTTCTCTACCAAGAGTAATCTAGGTATGAGGAGCCTTAACTATAACAACTAGATTTGTGTATTTGTTATATATTTGTATATTTGATTTCTTTTTCTTTTTCTTTTTTTTTTTCGCTTAGGCAATTGGGGTTAAGTGACTTGCCCAGGGTCACACAGCTGTTACGTGTCTGAGACCAGATTTGAACTCGGGTCCTCCTGACTTCAGGGATGGTGCTCTATCCACTGCGCCACCTAGCTTCCCCCTGTATATTTGATTTCATACACAAATATGTGCCCATGTGTTAATTATGTTTATATGAGGGGGTATAGATTGTTTATGGATATGTGTCAGATACAGGGAGACTGAAGAAAATAAGTGAAGCAGCTGCATTATTATTTATTATAACATCTGCATGGGTCACTTTTTCTAGTTTTATTCAATTAACATTCTTAGAAATTTGTTCTCATTTTGTTTTATTTTTACTTAGAAATTAAAAAACACGTCTTATTTTTTATCTTTAAAAAAAGAAACGTAATTCTCAGCTGGACCAGTAAGTAATTAATTTTAAGATTCTAAACTTTTTTTTTTGTCTAGATGTATCAAGTACATACTAAGAATGAAGCATTGTGCTAAACCTACAGACCTTAGTGGTGACCTCTAAATGCGGAAATTCCCTCCACTAAAGATCAATAATTTGTCTAACTTACAATTTTAGGGAGTTGCTTAGGGGCATTGAGATATTAATTGTCTTGCCCTTAGGCATAGTTTTATGTGGCAGAAAAAGGGCTCAAACCCCAGGGCTTGATTGGTTCAAACTCAAGGCTTTCTGACTCTGTCTGTTTATCAACTATCCTATGCAATAGTTTTTCCTCTCTTAGAAAAAAAAAAGCAAGATATAAGTTTAAAAGTTTATATACAATTTTCATGGGTAGAGCTCCCTCAATCACTGACTCTTAGCTTTAAAAGATTATCGACCAAGAAGATGATGAGAATATTTGGTATGTCTATAATTCAACTTGCAGGAAATTGATTAGTGATATAGATCCAAGAAAGCAAGATCAATCAATCTGGTCATATCATTATTAGTTCTGACCTATAATACTTTTGATCAACTTTGTGTTTACATAGAATTTATGTCAAGGTACCTTGATAAAATGGTAAACAATATATGTTCTATAGAGTTGAACATGCTTGAATAACAAAAATCATACTGAAAAAGAAATGCCAGAGGCTCTGTCTCTATCGTTATAGTCCAACCCCAGAGGGGGGAAAAACAGATAAATGGTCTAGGAGACTTTACCAACCAAATTATCAAAGGAAGTCTTCAACACTCCACTTTTGGGATAACTTGTGATATAATACCCCATTGAACTTGGGGCTTCTCTAAATAATCCAATAATCAATTCCTGAGAATGGCCTGACCATCTGCCCATAGCTACTGCTTTGCTCAAGAGTATTCAGCAAAAGAAATCTCATACTAAAAAGTGATCCTATCCAAAGCACAATGTGAAAATCCCTTTTAGAAATGAGCTCAACAGTGGAATGGCCAGTAGTCTTTAGATGTCAGGGAAATTGTATCTGTTCATCAAACTCAGTATGAGAAAAGCGTCTGTGTCACCCTCTGATAAATTGGGAATGCTGATCCCCCACTGGTGTATAGTGCTTTGTGGATATCATAGCATTGGGGGTAGGGAAAGTCAATTTGTATGTTTCCTCATCCACATTTACAATGATCTTTTCCATTCATCCACAAACAGTATGACATCAAGGGATAAAAAGACAAAGACTATGAAATCAATAAACAGAACTTTTGTTTTATGTACATTTCAGAAGGAAAGGAAATGGTGATAGGGTAAGCCATCTCTATAAACATTTTGAAAGTCCACGGTGAATTTCATCCCATTAATCTTTTAAAATATGAGCTCTGGTTCAGTTCCTTATTTTCATAATCGGCATTCTTTGCTGCAGGATATTATTGCCTTACAGGGACATCTACTGGCAGATAAAAAGCCTGGGACATGGAAATGCTACCTTCAACTCAGTTCTGGTCTTCCCTTTCCAATGTATCTTCTGAGTCAATAGCCTGTACATCTGTTTCAGATAGGGCATGGCCGTTAAAATTCTAAATTTTTCCTTATTTCAGAGTCAAATCCTTCTCAGATCTCATAAAACATGCCTTCCCTTCCCATGTGCCTCTTTCCCACCACAGGCTCACAGGTGAAGCTAAAGCTGTTCTTTCATACTGACTGTATATCTTCCTTGAAACATCAAGTAACACTAGGACACAGAAACTTCAAGTCAGATGGCATGAGAACTGGAACACTTGCTGAAAACAGATTCACAATTATTTACCATCACCTGTTCCATATCTAACTTCAATTCATATATTGTGCTGAATATTTGAAATATACTTTGGGGAAAAAAGAAATATACTTTGGAGTTTATTTCATAAATTCTGCTTATGTTTGAATGAATAACTCAAATAATTTGAATAATATTCTAATCTTTATGTCTCTTTTGTTATGTTTGTTTTTAAGGGGGGAGGAAGCATTTCATTTTTATGATTGTACAGAGTTATAACTATGCAAGTAGACAGCTGGTCAAGCTTCACAAAATACAGTCTAAAACATGCCTTAAAACATCAGTTGTGGAAGGAGAGAGAAATCCTGGAGCACCAGGAGGCTATTGCTATTTTGATTAATTATTGCAATGAAAAACAGCAGTTTCTCTGGAATCAGAGGACCTGATTTCAAATTCTGCTCCTTCTTAAAATTTGTGTGATTATAGACATGTCACTTAATTTCTATGAGTCTCAATTTCTTCATCTATAAAACAAGAGTTTGGACTGATTAGCCTCTAAGGCCCCTTTCAGGCCCCTTTCATATCTATGTATGATCCTTTGTTTTGGTGCTTTGTTTAGTTATTTCTATAGGGCTAAAACACTGTAAGTGCCTTAAATTGTGGTGCCCTGAGACAAAGTTCTGGTAATTCCACCCTGGTTTCATCTCTGTGATTGTTCCAGGGTGGTACATAAGTTCCTACTAGGTTATTTTAGCTCAATCAGCAAATCATATGTGATATCAATTCAAATTTTTATTGTTATATTCAAAGTAACAAAGATACTCCTAGAAAAGGGACCAAATAAGGGTACCATTTGTCCATGATGTGGTTGAACAAATATGGATCTGGTATAATAGCTATGCAACTCATTACCTTGGACATTGTTTAAATTTCTATAAGCCTGAGTTTTTTCAACAACAAAATTAGGAGGATGGATTAGATGATCTTGAAAGGGTTTTCTAACAAAACACTTTCCACACAAATAAGGTCAGATCTAGTTAATTGAAAGCAAGTTCTCATGGGTAGGCCAAGCTAATATAATAAAAATGATAATATTACCTAAATTAATCTACTAATTCAGTGCCATGCCAATCAAACTCCCAAGAAATTATTTTTAAAAGCTAGAAAAAATAATAAGTTTATCTGGAAAAACAAAAAGTTAAGAATTTCAAAGGAATTAATGAAAAAAAAACATAAATGAAAGTGGCCTAGCTGTAGCAGATCTAAAACTATATTATAAAGCAGTGGTCATCAAAACCATTTGGTACTGGCTAAGAAATAGAGTAGTTGATCAGTGAAATAGGTTAGGTTGACAAGACACAATGGTCAATGACCATAGTAATTTTATGTTTGATAAACCCAAAGACCCCAGATTCTAGGATAAGAACTCACAAAGTGACAAACATTGCTTGGGAAATTGGAAACTAGTGTGGCAGAAACTAGTCATTGACCCAAACCTAACACCCTGTACCAAAATAAGGTCTAACTGGGTTCATGATTTAGACATAAAGAGTGATAGTATAGGCAAATTAGAAAAACAAAGGATAATTTACCTCTTAGATCTGTGGAGAAGAAGGATTATGGCCAAAGAGGAACTAGAGGATTTTATGGAATGCAAAAATGGACAATTTTGATCATATTAAGTTAAAAAGGTTTTATAAAAACAAAAGCAATGCAGATAAGATTAGAAGGCAAGCAGTAAACTGGGGGGAATTTTTATATCCAAAAATTTTGATAAAGACCTCATTCTAAAAAATAAAGTTGACTCAAATATATAAGGATACAAGCCATTCCCCAAATGATAATTGGTAAAAGGATATGAACAGACAATTTTCAGATGAAATTAAAACCATTTCTGTTATATGAAAAGTTCTCCAAATCACTATTGATCAGAGAAATGCAAATTAAGACAACTCTGAGGTACCATTACACATCTCTCATATTGGCTAGGAAAAGATAATGAAAAATATTGGAAGGGATGTGGGAAAACTGGGACATTAATACATTATTGGTAGAGTTGTGAACTGATCCAACCACTCTGGAGAACAATATGGAACTACATCCAAAGGGCTATCAAATTGTGCATACCCTTTGATCCAGCTGTGTTTCTACTGGACTTGTATCCCAAAGAGATTATAAAAAGGGAAAAAGGATCCGCATGTGCAAAATTTTTGTAGTAGCCCTTTTTGTAGTGGCAAGAAACTGAGTGGATGTCCATCAGTTGGGAAATGACTCAATAAGTTATGGTATATAAATGTCATGGAAAATAATTTCCCAAAAGAAACAATCAGTAGGATGATTTCAGAGAGCCCTGGAGAGACTTACATGAACTGATGCTAAGGGAAGTGGGAAGAACCAAGAGAACATCGTACATGGCAACAGCAAGACTATATGATAATCAGTTTTGACAGACATGGCTTTTCACATATCTTTTCAAAGGTAAGATGATTCAGGCCAGTCCCAATGGTCTTGTGATGGAGAGAGTCATCTGCACCCTGAGAGAGGATGTGAGAACTGAATGTGGATCACAGCATAGTATTTTCACTTTTTTTGTTGTTGTTCTTTGCTTGCATTTTCTTTTCTTTTGCATTTTTTCCTTTTTGATCTGATTTTTCTTGTGTAGCATAACTGAAAATCTGTAAAGAGGAATTGCACATGTTTAACATATATTGGATTATTTGCTGTCTAAGGAAAAGGGTAGAGGGAAGATAAGAAGAAAAAAATTGAAACAAAAGATTTTTGCAAGAGTGAATGTTGAAAATTATACATGTATTTTTAAAATAAAAAGTTTTATAAAAATTATTTTTATGAGGCAGCTAGGAGGTGCAGTGGATAGAGCACCAACCCTGAAGTCAAGAAGACCTGAGTTCAAATCTTGTCTCAGAAAGTTAACACTTCCTACTTGTGTGATCCTGGGCAAGTCACTTAACCCCAATTGCCTCAGCAAAAATGCATCTCTCTCTCTCTCTCTCTCTCTCTCTCTCTCTCTCT